>LTAE01012824.1:0-13346 GCA_001647135.1 Pontederia paniculata
GAGAGGGGAGGAATCGAGAAGAGCGCAACTTACTTATCGACGTCCGATCGGAGGAGAGGAAGACTCGTGCGCTAAGGATTCGACGTCAAAACAAAAGAAGAAATGAAAGAGGGGGTTGGGGATTTTGATCGGATTTAGCGAGCAAAAATTGCTCGCTAAATTAAACTTCGTAAATTAATTTAATGTATTTCATACATCGACTTTTACTCGCTATATTTGCCGCTAATATGCTCGTTATTAGCGAAGAATATATTTGCTCGCTAATTTTCCGCAATATTGCTCGCTAATTTTAATAATTATATTGCTCGCGAGTTTCTCATCCTTTTCTCATAATTAGCGAGGAAATTGGCGGCAAAAATTTGCTCGCTAAACGTTGCTCGCAAAATGCCGTTTTTCTTGTAGTGTGACTTTACCCAATTGGGTCATTAATTTTGATGTCATGACTTGGAAATCAACATTCAAGCACCGTGAAATTCCCCTTAGTAGCTATTATGACGTCTGCAAATTTATTAACTCCAATCATGTTCTTAATAATATTGGTTGTAGTCAATGTCCAATAATGATAAAAATACTTGTTAATAATCTTTTGTAGTTCATGTCCATATACCCAATTTTAATATCTTTTTGCATTAAAATAATTAAGTTATATTATCCATCTTTTAGATAGTAGCATATGTAGCATAGTCCTAATAGATAAAAAAATGGATAATCCTGAAAGATTTCGAAATTGTTTTCAGAATAAAGTAATATAATTTGTAAAAGAAATATTTTTACCTCATTTACAACATTGTTGGAATGAAGAATGGACTATTTACATATTACATTGATCACATGCATGCAGGGACGGAACCAGAATAAAAAATTAGTGGGAGCCAACACATAATAAGCTCTAAAAATAATAATTTAAAATAATATAATTTTAATTTCAATAACTAATATTATTGATCAAAAGACTTAGTATTTATATCTTTTAACATTCGAAGAGGGCATATCAATCTTTTAAATTATAAAAATTAGTTAAAAAATTAGCTTATTTTTAATATAAATAAATAGAAATAAACTGATAGAAGGCATCTAATTTTTATTGTCTTATAAATTAGTATTTTTATTAGTCATGGTAAAATTGAAAGGATTGAATAAATATGATCATTTTATTTATAATTTTTTTATCGATCATAAACATAAAAGTTGAGATATTTTATAAGAACATAAAAATAGAATAAATTTGCATCATGAACAAAATGCTCGACAATATCCTCAATCAAATTTTTTAATAAGATTATCATAAATAAATTTATAAGTACAATTAAACTTTAAGAATTAATATCATAAATCTAATCAATATTAATTAAAATAATAAATAGATGCAAATTATAAATTTTTATTTTAATCATATTAATTATATAGAAAGTGAAAAATCTAAGAGTCCATTCTAAATTTAATTTGCATGGATCAAGCATACCATATTAATTAAGATATGAATACATATATTATCCACTAAGTATGATACTTAAATAGAAATCTAATTATTTGACTTTATATTATTCTAACACTAATTATTTATATATTTAAGGGGGGGCCAATATATTAACAGCGTTTATGCATCACCAAAGATTATTCATTTGTGATGTTTATATGTCACAAAAAAATACTTGTCGTAATGTTTAAGCGTTACCAGCTATTGCTCATTTGTAACGTTTAAGCATCGCAAAAGAATATTTTTGGTGATGGTTAAATGTTGCCAATACTTGTCGTAATGTTTAAGCGTTACCAACTATTGCTCATTTGTAACGTTTAAGCATCGCAAAAGAATATTTTTGGTGATGGTTAAACGTTGCCAATACTTATTATTTGGTAACATTTAAACGTTACATATAATTATATTTTTTTTGTAACATTTGTATTTTTTTATTACGGTTAAAATACACTACAAGAATAGTGTGTATTAGCGACAGAAACATCTTTCATTAATTCGCCATTAGCGACTTCTTAGCGACACGATAAACTGATCAAATTTATTTTTTTTAACAATTTATGACGAGTTGGCGACGAAGATAACGATGGTAGTAAAGTATCGTTAATAAAGATAGAATCTACAATGATTTAGCGACAATATCTCTGTGTAGCTATTTTTTATTTATGTGTTTTACAAAAAATAAATTTAGCGACAAATTGGCGACGGGTTAGCAATGAAAATGTTCTGTCGCTAATTTCAGTACCCTAAAATTACTCGGCCTCAATTTTTTTGTCGTCTTCTCCGCGTTTTTCCGTGTTGACTTATTCTCTGCCCGACCCGCCATCCGCCATGTCGCCGCCTCGCCTCTAGTAAAGCCCTCCTCCTTCGCCCTCCCTCCTCCGCCCTCCTCACTGTTGTCAGGAGGGCGCTCCTCCCAGCAGTGAGGAGGGCGTGCGCCACCCTCCTCCCCGTAGTAAGGAGGGTGGCGCCGGCGGCCCTCCTGACACCTGAGGAGGGCAGCACCAACAGCCCTCCTCACTCGTGAGGAGGGTGCCCCGTCCTCCTCACATGTGTAGTTCATCCTTAATTATATTTAGTTCATATTTAATTATATTTAGTTCATATTTAATTATGTTTCATTCACATGCAATTATGTTTCTTTATATTTAATTATGGTTAGTTCATTTGTAATCATGTTTAGTGAATATCTAATAATGCTTAATATTTGTAATCATGTTTCGTTCATCTTTATTGTCTTGTGCATGAATTATGTTTCACTGACAGCCCTCCTCACTCGTGAGTATATATATTTGATATGATGATACCATGTTGTATATAAGGATTTTTCTAAAAATAAATATAGTATTCCATGTTGTTTTTTCAATTAGCGACAAAATATCGATACGGTATTTCACACGTTACAATATTTAGCGATCGATTAGCGACAGAATAGTGACAATTCAGCGACAACTCAACGCGATAATTAATGACAGTTTTAAGACAATATAGTGACGGATTAGCGACGAACATTTAGCTAGATGGTGATGCTAATGATATTTTACCAATGATTTAGAGATGAAATCTCATTTTCTCTTTTCTAAAAAAGAAGATGACGACGGTTTAGCGATAAATTGACGACAATTCAGAGAAAACTTAGCGACAGTTTTAGCGATAATTTCTTCTGTTGCTAATAGCGACTTAATATTTGCGACAATTGTTTGACGTCGTCCGTCTGTCGCTAAGTCATCGCTGAGTTTTATAGCGACGATTTAGTGACAGATTTGTGACAGTTATATTTGTCGCTAATGTTGCATATTGTTGTAGTGATATAAACATTACAAATACTTTTTTAACACACATCTAATAACATTCCTAGGTAATGTTTATAAAACGTTACAGATAATTTATCATAACGTTTAAAAGGTTTTTAATAAATATTATTAAACATTATTAAATGTCTTCTCTCTTGTAGTGGCATATATGTGTGGTTAAAACATTCTGATATCGTCAAGTCAGATCATTAATTCTAATCGCCGAAAAAAATCATTAATTCTTTGATCCAACCGTTAGAATGTATATGATGTCTAATATTACAATATGTAATATATACATATATATAGTTTACTAGAGTTGTCCCTCCGTCAAGGAATGACACTGCCTCCTCGTCTTTAGTGTGGTTGGATCAAAGATCTCTAACTCGGACTATAAAGGCTGTTAAAAATATAAATATAAAGATGTTGCTTTTCCTATCGGCTTAAGCTTTTAGGATTGTTGGTAACACATCTAGTTTAACATGGTATCAGAGCCAGAGGTCCCGAGTTCGAACATCGACATTGCTCGTATTAAAAATTAATTTTCTCCCTTAGTTGTCCACGTGTTGGGGGACCAAAGTTGTCGGCGGCCCACACGTGAGGGAGAGTATTAAGAATATAAATATAAAGATGTTGCTCTTCCTATCGGCTTAAGCTTTTAGGATTGTTGGTAGCACATCTAATAACAAAGGCTAATGTGATATGTTAAATCTAAATCATAGATCTTTTGATTTGACGTCTGAGGAATGTACAATATATTCTTCATATTACAATTTAAAGAAAGATAAAGTAGCATGGAAATAACTTTTCATTACGAACATATGATTCTTATCCTTTTAAATTCAAGAACCCATGTGAAGAGGAGACTACATGTAAAATTGGATAAGAGAGATTAAATAAGGAGCAACAAATAAAGTTTAACTGCATACACATTCTTTCTTATCTTTTCAACTCGTGTGTCCCATATGAATAAGGATGACAAGCATGTTATAAGTATGCATGTATGGTGCAATAAAAAAGATTTAGTTGCATCTTACTTATATATATGGTGGCGGAGTCAGAAATATTTGACAGTGAGTTCATTTCACTTTCATGATATAAAATAAATACAATATATTTGTATTTCATTTCCTTCTCCATGAAGTAGATTTTTTGATGGAGGTGACCTTCGTTTGAAATATTTCTCTAACACCATAATGAACTGTGCAAAAATTATAACTCATTTTCAATGTATATTAACAAAAAAATAAATATAAAAATTAAACAAACAAATATGTGTTAAGAAAATATGTTATTCATGATATACAATTTGATGAAAAATAATAATATTAAAATATTGTATCAAAAATATTTTGAGTTTTGGATATATTATATATTTTTTAAAAGAAAACCAAATATAATTTAGTGATAATTTACATGAAATTATAAAAGAAAAATAAGAAAAAAAAAATTATATTACTCGAGAAAAGATGCAAAATAATTTGGATAAAAAATGTTATTGCATGAAAAAAAAACATAAAATTTACTTGTTTGGAGAACTTGAATAGTTTGAAAGAAGAAAATAAAAAGATGAGATAACTTGAAAGAGAAAAAAGCTAAAATTAGATACTTGAGTGGATGAAAAGAGAAAAAAAATATTAGTCTAATAGAGGATTGTGATTAAATATTTTGAGATCAAATGGGAAGAGAATTTAAATATTTTGAGATGGAGTAGGGCTCCTAAGTAGTTAAAAGATGGATGACATGGATAAATAAATTACCGAGTATAAATAAAAGAAAACATCAAAAATTATAGAGGAGTAGGATTCGAGCCCTGGTAGTCAGTCAGAACTAACTACATTTTGTCCGTGGAGCCGATGGAATACATATGTAATTATTAACTACTCAAAGGTTTTTATTTTTTCAGTGGGTGCACTTGCACCCAAAGGCACCCCATGTGCCTCGGCACCTATATATATGTGTGTGTGTGTGGAATTAGTGTGCCTATTGAGCAGTAAAGTTCTGCATCCCTATAGAGCACATCTCGATCGTTGATGGAGAGATCGACGATTGATTTTATAAGTTAAAGAAAAAGATGATCTTCTTCTCTTTTTTCTAGACGATCCAAATTTGATCGTGGATGATAGGGAGCTTTAGGGCAAGCCGTCGAAGGAAACCCACTCATTCTCTTCATCCTTCTACGACGGGGAAGGAACGACCACCTGGTCGTCTCCTGCCACCCCCTCGTCGTCCCAATCGTCCGCTGGCCGAGACCTCGCCCTCGTCTTGCCACGACCACGAAGGAAACGCAGTAGCCAAGCGCTTGGGCTACTGCGTCTACGACAGCGCCGCGATGGAGGTCGGGGCGAGTTCGCGGGCTATGGCGCAGGGGGAGCAACTGCTGCTTAGGAACATTACTTCATTTTCCCTGTCTCTTCCTGTCGCCACGCTCTCTCTCTCTCTCTCTCTTTCTCTTTCCTTGACCTCTGCTGCTTAGCTGCCAAGGCCAGATGTTGCTTTGTCTCAGTGATCTCGGTGGCACCACCGTCGTCGTCTACATGTGCGTTTGCCCAGAGATCGAACTCTTCAAATTAATGAGGAGATTCTTCTCCTTCCGTCAAGGTAACCATTTTGACCTTGCAAATCGTTAGGTTACAATCTACTAAAGTTATCAGCATGAAAATATATTCATGAATTATTTGTGAAGCTCCTTGTGGTTCTCTTGTTGACCATATATTCCTCAAGGTTATTTACTACAATACACTTATTTCACAACACACAAAATTGATTGTAGTAGTGTATGTGAAAATTTATTAGTGAATGTTTTATTTTTTTTGTCGGTTTGGATTAAAATGAACATATGTATGTGTACACTATGTTGAAAAATATGTGTTGTAAAATATAGCAAAATTCGCTATCCCTTGTATGTTTATATATGTTTGGAACCTAACATTTAAAAACGATGATGGGTTATCGCATGGAAGGATATTCTTTCGGACCCCATGAAATTTTATTATGAATTGAGCTATATATTCTCCTAATTATGTCCTTCCCCACCCCGGTCTCATCATTCTTTTTCAATTTAAAAAATAGATCTATCATTGTATTCTCTTCTATTTTCCATCTTTTATCTAAGAAATGCAAATAAGAAAGATCTCCACACTTTAAATTATCTTCTGTGCTTAAAGCTTGCCCACATTTTAAGGCCATTGAGGAAGGCAATTAGGTTCATGCTCATTCAAGTAAATTTAAATTGAAAACGAATATATAATTCGGATACCTGAAGATGGAAAAGCATGTTGCCTTGTTAAAGAGTGAATTGAGGTCCCATTTGAGTCAGATGTTACAACGCCAAATATAAGATATGACTTTTGGTTAAATGTGGTTTTTCATGTTGTATGTACATTTTTTAGGATGACAAACGACATGCTAGATTTCAATGCTTTTTTTGTCCTCTAACATCTGAATACATGTCCGATTTCGTTGGCAAAATATTTTGCTTTAGGTAGATATATAAGTTTGTATTTTGAATTCGAGATATGTGTCCTACAATGAGTAATGTGAACGATAAAGCTCTTGGAATTTTAGTTGGTTTTCATGCATATTGTTACAGACTAGATGCTATCTTGCTGCTCAGGAGTGAATATCTGAACAAAAGGTTTACATTCCAGCAAGCCAAAGCCTGCAAATTGCTGCTCCTTGCTAGAGGCTTTTCATGGAGCACGTGCATTACACAAAGCATTTCAAATTTCCAATGGAAACTCTTATTCACAGGCTGCTCAGCAAGGAATATTTGGACCCTAATATCATAAAAATGTTTACAAACCATTAGCATGTATAGAAACATAGAGATCATTGTAATCCTTGAAAAAAAAAAAAGATTATGGCGCCACCTTGATAACTGAGACAGAGCAACATAGTCCTTGGCAGCTAAGTGGCAGAGGTCAAGGAGAGGGAAGGCGACAACAGGAAGAGATGGGGAGCAAGAAGTATATGTGCCCGGGCAGCAACTACTCCCCCTGCACCATAATCGGCGGACTCGTGATGCATTGTCATTTTTAGCATATTTTGCATAGTATATTTTGTTTATTTAGAATTAGTTTATTCATGACATGCATCATTTTATTAGGATATTTGTATTTATTTATTTTTATTTAGAAACTACCCAATTTGTTGACTTTTATTGTTTAAAGGCAATAGGACGAAGAGATGGAGATAATGAAAAAATGACACTCAATTGAGAGTTAGTGAGTTCATAATTGTTGTTTGAATGTATTGAAAGTTACCATAACATGCAGTAACGATCGTGAAACTGATGTCATAGCCTGTGATGACCTGTTTCACAGCCATGAAATTGATATCACGACCTGTGATGGTCTGAAAGTGGATTCTTAGCCACGGTCATAGCCGTGAAAGTCTTTTCACGGTCCATGATGATTGTTTCACGACCGTAAAACCAATTTCACGAGTCGTGACAATCTTTAGACCACACATCCCTATCATGACCGTGAAATTTTTTGGGGATAAATAGAATTTAGTTTTTCAAGCGGTTTAATCTTATCTTTTGAAAATTTTATCTTAGGATTAAGTCTCATCTAATGGGATTTAAAGCTCTCCAAGTCAGGACTCTTCATATCTGATGAAACCTATTGAAAGTATATAAGTAAGACCCCAAGACCTCATTTGAAGGGGGATGCTACATGTTAGTTGCTGGATTTTCTTCAAGTCATATTTTTCTGAAGCAGAGCCAGATGCTAAAGAATTTCTACTAAGATCGAGAAGAAGGCTGCTGAGATTAAGAGTTTGATTTTTGTTCCTTTTTCATCTGTTGGAATAATTATTTTTCCCCTGTTTAGTCATATGTATTAGAATTTTGTGAACCCTATTTTAAATTGAATTTTTGTTTAATTATTTCTCTTGAACATGAATGTTATTCATAACATCTTTTCTTCTATGTGATGATCCAAATAATTATTAACTATTTAATGTAGTTAATTGCATTGGTTTGAGCATTTGGAGTGATCCTTGAAATTAAGTCATAGCATCTCGTGTCACAATTAGATTACTCATTTGATATTCTAGATTGTGTGGTATGTTGCTTGGACTTGCTTAATCGGTCAACAGAATAAGATTTGCATCATTCATGCATTTTAGAATAGGATTGATTTTGGGTAGATTCGTTTGAACGTCCTAGTTAATCTGAATCTAAGATAGGTGATTGCACATGTTTAGGGAATCATACCATAGACAATTATTAGTTCATCATTAGATTCAATATGTGCTTCAATTTGATTTAATCTAAACTAGTGGTAAAAAAAACTAATCTTCCTAGCCTTATCTAATCTGATATGATCTTGTCATGTTTCATATGATTAAGTTTATCTTTTCTTTTCTTTTCTTTTTTTTTTGTTATTTGAATCTTTTCTCTATCAAATCTTGAAATTAGATAGGTAAAGCTACATTAGTCCTTGTAGGTTCGACATTCTTACTACAATAATTTTATTACTTGAACGACTAGTGCATTTGCTAGTGTAATTAGATCGAATCAATTCGCTTTGACCTCCATCGCGGCGTCATCACAGACACTATAGCCTGGACGCTTGGCCAATGTGTTTCCTTCTTAGTTGAGGCAGGGAAAGGGCGGGGGGAAGCCCTTGAGGGCAAGGTCTTGACAGTCAGACATTTCCTCAAAAGAGCGGTCGGGGCAGGATGACGAGGGGGCTACATGAGACAACCAGGGGGGAGATATTAGAGGAAGCGGCCGGGGCCTTCATTTCCTTCACAGCTGTGGGAAGACAAAGATGGGGGGAAGCTCTCGAGTTTGAGGTCTCGGTCGGCGGGATATTTCCTTTGAAGAGAGAGACGACGAGGGGGCGGCAGGAGATGGCAAGGGAGTCGTTTCCTTCATAGTTGTGACAGGACGAGGAGAAAGAGTGCCTTACCTTCGGCGGCATGCCTTAAACCTCCCTATCATCTGCGATCAAATCTAGATCGTTCAAGGAAAAAGAGATGGCCCAGATCATCGTTTTCTTTAACTTATAAAACCAATCATGATCTCCTCATGATGGTCGAGATGTGCTCTACAGGGATGCAGAACTTCAGTGCTCAACAGGCACATTAATCCATATATATATATATATATATATATATATAGAGAGAGAGAGAGAGAGAGAGAGANCTCATGATGGTCGAGATGTGCTCTACAGGGATGCAGAACTTCAGTGCTCAACAGGCACATTAATCCATATATATATATATATATATATATATATAGAGAGAGAGAGAGAGAGAGAGAGAGAATATACGATTTAAGGATCTTACGACACGTGAATAAAAATTAATTAGTAATTCAGTTCTAAATGTGAATGCCAAAGAGTTATCATAATTTGTTTTTTCTTAATTTATTTGTAATTATTTTCACTACACCTGCAACAATAAAATTGGCAGCCCGCTCCTTTTTCCCCTCTCACTCTACACTATATATATATATTATATATATATATATATATATATTGTACCACCTAGTAATTTCAAGTAATTAAAAAAATAATAAAAAGATAAAAAAAAAGATAAAGTAAGATATGATAGGATATGATTAAGATTAGGAAAAGGATAAGAGTCAAAATCAAAATTATTGTCATAATATTTTAATATTCCTAGTCCTACCAAAATTAGTTTTTAAAGGACTCTTAATCAGAAGTAAAATAAGAGAGATTAAGTTAAGTTGTACTTGGATTACAACTGGAAAACTCCTATAAATAGAGGGTTAAAAGAGAGAGAATCTCATTAATTCTCTCCTTAAGCCCAAGCACCAGACTCTCTATCTCTCTCTCCTAGAAGACTAAAGGAAGGGGATGGCTTACTGCAAAGGAGGATCGAGGAATGAGGAGCGAGAAATATGGAAGATCAACTAATGTGATCAAGGTAGATAATTAAGGAGGATCAACCTTAGGGTTTTTCATATGTGTATGACAAAGAATTTACTTAGATAAATAGTAAATGGGAAGTCGAACATGGACCGTGTCCGAGTTGACACGGTCTGCATTCGATGGTACGACACACGGATGGCACTCCAAACGTGGGGCGTGCTCCATGGATCACACTTGAAGGGAGGAAAATATGTTTTATCGCCTGAATGCGGACCATGCTCCTCAAGACAAAAATGACACTGACATGGACCCAAAATCCGACATGGATCATGTCCTTCTCAAGCACGGGTCGCGTGTTTGGAATGGCGTCCAGCATAGCAAGCCACGTCGCCCTTGATTTGTTCGTGTCCCAATGTTCCGACCATGGGAAGATGAAGCATAGAAACATAACATGTCCTTGGCGTAAAAACGGTAGAACCCCGAATGCATGTTGTGTCAACACGATATGGATCGAGTCACCCCTACTCAGCTGTGTCAGGCACATGGGCACATGACAGTGGACGTGTCTTCTCCCGACGCAGGCCATGTTCTGATCGGTTGACCAGGCACATGATCATCGGAAAATGGGTCATGCCCAACTAGGACACAGATCGTGTTATGATCGTTGATGAACATAAAAACATCTTGATTCTGCCCCATTATGATTATTCTATTGCATGAGTTAATGATGATTGTGTGAGTCATAATCTAAAGTTTTAGTTAGAAATAAAATGATTGGTTGAATCTATTTGTGAAGAGTATGAGTTAATGATGAATATTTCATGTGTCGTATCTTCTAGCCATTTCTCAGCTTCCCGCATGTCGTTTTCTGCAAAAAAAAAACATCAAAACATGGGTAGATTCTTGACTCAAAGAAACAAAAGTAAATATCCAAAAAAAATGATTTCATGTTATGATAAAATTACTAAAAAAACATCAAGTTGCAAGGCATCATAAATTCCACAACTTCATATTCATTTGTGAAATCTATGTCCAAGCTTCATACATCAGAACAAAGAAATGTTAACGCAATAAAAATTCCAACAAAACAAGAAAAAATGACAAGTAGACAAAATATAGCTCAACAGGAAACATCATCATTGTCATCTTTACTTAATTTATCTTTGTCATCCTTGTAGACCACTTTAACCTTCCCCTTTTTTTCTTCTTTTTTTTCCTTAAGTTACAAAGAATTAAGCACTACTAAATTCTAATTAACAAGGGAATAAAAAATGATGCATAATTTTAAAATTATGAAAACAATTTACCTTAGCTATCGGACAATTGTCTTATATTGACCACTATTGTCGCATTCACAACATCTCCTCTTTTTAACCTCAACTTGTCATATTGAAGTTTCAATGCAGGATATTATTTGATTATTTTCTTGTCTTCCTTTCAATTTCACACACGTGGTGTCATTAATAATCCCTAATTCTTATGGATCTATAATTTGTACAAACCAAGGTTGTCAAAAACTAGTATTAATACTTAAAAACTTATGTTTTCACATTTCTAGGTCCCAAAACGAGTTGACCCAGCCTAGAAACGAAAATAGATGAGAAAACAAACATAAATACGTTTTAACTCGTTAAAATCATATAGAAACGTTCATACTTACGAATGAAGTAGAAGATTCCGTGATTTTATGACACATGTTGGTTCTTGGTCTATTGGTTTGGTACTTTCCATGATCCATTGGAGGTCATGGGTTCAACTTCATACATCAGAACAAAAAAATGTTAATGCGATAAAAATTCCAACAAAACAAGAAAAAATGCTAATTCGACAAAATATAGCTCAATAGGAAACATCATCATCGTCATCTTTACTTAATTCATCTTCGTCATCCTTGTAGACCACTTTAGTCTTCCCCTTTTTTCTCTTCTTTTTTTGCCTTAAGTTACAAAGAATTAAGCGCTACTAAATTCTAATTGACAAGGGAATAAAATGATGCATAATTTTAAAATTATGAAAACATTTTACCTTAGTTATTAGACAATTTTCTTATATTGACCACTATTGTCGCATTCACCACATCTCCTCTTCTTAACCTCAACTTGTCACATTGAAGTTTCAATGCAGGATATTATTTGATTAATTTTTTGTCTTCCTTTCAATTTCATACACGTGGTGTCATTAATAATCCCTAATTCTTATGGATCTATTATTTGTACAAACCAAGGTTGTCAAAAACTAGTATTAATACTTAAAAACTTACGTTTTCACATTTCTAGGTCCCAAAATGAGTTAACTCGGCCTAGAAACAGAAATAGATGTGAAAACGGACATAAATACATTTTAACTCGTTAAAATCATATAGAATCGTTCATACTTACGAATGAAGTAGAAGATTCGGTGATTTTATGACACATGTTGGTTCTTGGTCTATTAGTTTGGTACTTTCCATGATCCATTGGAGGTCATGGGTTAAACTTCATACATCAGAACAAAGAAATGTTAATGTGATAAAAATTCCAACAAAACAAGAAAAAATGCCAAGTCGACAAAATATAGCTCAATAGGAAACATCATCATCGTCATCTTTACTTATTTCATATTCATCATCCTTGTAGACCACTTTAGTCTTCCCCTTTTTCCTCTTCTTTTTTTGCCTTAAGTTACAAAGAATTAAGCACTACTAAATTCTAATTGACAAGGGAATAAAATGATGCACAATTGTAAAATTATGAAAACATTTTACCTTCGCTATCAGACAAGTAGTCTTATATTGACCACTATTGTCGCATTCACAACATCTCCTCTTCTTAACCTCAACTTGTCACATTGAAGTTTCAATGCAGGATATTATTTGATTAATATTTTTGTCTTCCTTTCAGTTTCACAAACGTGGTGTCATTAACAATCCCTAACTCTTATGGATCTATAATATGTCCAAACCAAGGTTGTCAAAAACTAGTATTAATACTTAAAAACTTACGTTTTCATATTTCGGCCTAGGAACAGAAATAGAGGTAAAAACGGACATAAATATGTTTTAACTCGTTAAAATCGTATAGGAACATTCATAATTACGAATCAAGTAGAAGATTCAGCGATTTTATGACACATGTTGGTTCTTAGTCTATTGGTTTGGTAATTTCATTGAATCATTGGAGGTCATGGGTCAACTCCATTTGTTGCCAAGAATTTCATTTGCATTATTAATTGTCTACTCTTTCTCCTTTTTTA
>LTAE01012828.1:0-13341 GCA_001647135.1 Pontederia paniculata
CTCTCTCTCTCTCTCTCTCTCTTTCTCTCTCTTGGTGGACTAAAGAGGAGGAGGTGATACCTTTGAAGACGGAAGAAGGGTAAATAATCAAGGTATATAACTGGGAGGATCAATCCTACGGATCTCATGTGTATACGACAAAGTATTGTTTAAATTGTTAATAAAGTACAGAAGTCGACGGATCAACGACGCACGGACGCGGACCGCGTCCGGCAGGAAACAAACCGTGTCAGCAGGTACAAAACGGCCATGCATCATACCTTTCGGCTGTGTTTCACAAATGAGAACGACCATGTTGCCTGAGGAGGAATCAGAGCATCGAAAACGGACGGCATCGCCTTTTGACATGGACCGTGTTCCTCAATATCACTGGAGCCAACCAACTCGACGAACGCGACACGAACCGCATTGGTCTCGACGCAGGACGTGTTCACCGTAATGGGGACAGACGCGATCATGGGCGTGTTCACCGATGACGCCATGACCCGGGCCGCGTTGCACCTGAGCGTCGATCATGTCACTGAAGGTAATTATAATAGAACTGAAACCCGGTTGGATCGCCTCGATTCCAAACCTCGCGCACCTGACACGGATTGTGTTACTTGTCAACACTAGTCGTGTCCTGACTGAGAAAAAAATGTAAATGAATTTAATTGAGAACATGTCGTGTCCCCACGTAAAACAGATCGTGTCCGTGAGAACACGGGTCGTGTCCTATTATGAAAAGTGAGATTGTTAAATATATTTTCTATTATGTTTATTTTGATTATTTTATTTGATTGATGCATGTTGTATAAAACCTAGATCTTCCATGATGTTAGGATTTAAAATTAATATTGCATGTGATTGAATCGGGCATATAGAGGATGAATTGATTCCCAGTGAATTGGTCCCTTGCCGAGGGGGAATTAGGTTCCTTTATGGACAATGGTAAAACATGTTCCTACTTATTCAATGGGGTTCCTTTAGAAATAAGTGCAAACGAGTTCCTACTAGTTCAATTATTAATTGGGTTCCTTTAGAAATACCTGTAAAGGATTTCTACTGGTTCAATTGGGTTCCTTAAAAAGTAATGGTTACTATTGTATAACCATTTTCTTCAAGGTCTAGATAGTTTTATTATCACCAGGGGAACAAAGTCAATGACCTTCATGTATGTTAAGGGCTCACAATTGATTGTTACAATTGAACATAAAATAATGGATCTTAAGTAAACATTGAATTTCGCTTGAACCTATTGAACATATATTAATTGAGCTTTGCTTCTTAGTAATGCAATTGAGGTTCTTGTAATTGAATTGTTACTGAGATTATTACAATTGGAAAAGAGGTATTAAAAAGGTAAAAATGTAAAGTAAAAGGAGAAGTACAATTATTGTTTAATTCTTTAATATATCTTTATATATGTTTCTCCCTATTATTTTACCATTACATATTGGTCTTCATAACTCATATAATATTATTTTTCCTGCCTTTGATCCTGCAGGCGAGGGAGATAATGATGAATAGGTGATAACAATTGATGTGAAGGCTTGCACATGATAGAAGTCTACATAGTCAAATTGGTCTTTACAGATCTAATTCATTTTATCTTTGCTTTTATAGAATAATGTAAAAGAATGATTTATCTTGCTAAACTATTTTTATTGAGTTTTATATTAAAGTTATTGCTTCCTCATATTGTTAACCAGCCTTTTGGTCAAAGTAAAGCCAAAGTAGTATGGCCGTAGCGTCTCCAAGTCTATATTTCGCCATGTGGTGGGGTGTGAATTTTGGGGTGTTTAACTAAGGTATCAGAGCCTAACGAGAGACACTTCTTAACTGTCTCTAAAAGAATAGAGTCCATGTGCAAGCATTACGAATAGTCACAGTGTCATCAAAGAAAAGTATAGGTAAAGTCCTAAGGAGGTTATCGATAAGGAAGTTATTGTTTAATGTTTCCTTATTCTAAATGCAAATGAATTCAAGATGACTTGCAGATTGAAAGACAACAAACAAATAAAGGATGTGTCTAAATTCGAGGACAAATTCATTTTTAAGGAGGTTATTATGTAACACCCATGAATTTCATAAAATAAAAATAAAGAACAAAAGAAAAGATAAAGTAAAGTATGTTTAGGATTAGAAATAGAATAAATAAGAGTCAAAGTCAAATTAGTCTCCTAATATTTTAATATTCCTATTCCTACCCAAATTGGTTTTAAGAAACTCTTAATCAAAATTGGAATAAGAAGATATTAAGTTAACTTATTATCTTAGTTAATTAATATTCCTAATTCTATCCAAACTGGTTTTAAAGGACTTCTAAATCTAAAAGAGATAGGAGGGATTAAATTAATTTTGACTAGGATTAAGCCTATATAAGAAGGGTTAAAGGAGGGAGGACCCCATAATCTCCCTCAAGCCTTAAGAACTAGAAATTTTCTCTCACCCTCTCTCCTTTGGTGGACTAAAGAGGAGGAGGTGATACTTGTGAAGAAGGAAGAAGAGTAAATAGTCAAGGTATGTAACTTGGAGGATCAACCCTAAGGATCTCATATGTTTATGACAAAGAATTGTTTAAATTATTAATAAAGTACAAAAGTTGAAGGATCAACCATGCACGGACGTGGACCGTATTCGACAGAAAATGGACCGCATCCGCATGTAAGAAACTGCCATGCATCATACCTTTCGATTGTGTTTCACAGGTGAGAACGACCGTGTTGCTTAAGGAGGAATCAGAGCGTCGGAAACAAACCGCATCACCTCTTGACGCGGACTGTGTTCCTCAATATCACTAGAGTCAACCAACCCGACGAACACAACACAAACCACGTTGGTCTCGAGGCGAGACATGTTTGCCATAACAGAGACGAACGCGCTGTATCACGGGCATGTTCACCGATGACGCCGTGACCCGGGCCACATTGCAGCTGAGCGCCAATCGCATCACCAGAGGCAATTGTATTAGAATTGAAACACGGTCGGATTGCCTCGATTCCAGACTTTGCACGCTTGACACAGGTCGTGTTACTTGTCAACACGGGCCGTGTCTTGACTGAGAAAAAAATTGTAAATGAATTTAACTCATAACGGGTTGTGTCCCCACGTAAAGCGGACCGTGTCCGTGAGAACGCGGGCCGTGTCCCATTATGAAAAAAGTGAAATTGTTAAACATATTTTCTATTATGTTTATTTTGATTATTTTATTTGATTGATGCATGTTGTATAAAACCTAGGTCTTCCATGATGTTAGGATTTAAAATTAATAATGCATGTGATTGAATCGGGCATATAGAGGATGGATTAGTTCCCGGTGAATTGGCCCCTTGTCGTGGGGGAATTAGGTTCCTTTATGGACAATGGTAAAACATGTCCCTACTGATTCAATGGGGGTTCCTTTAGGAATAAGTGCAAACGAGTTCCTACTAGTTCAATTATTAATTGGATTTCTTTAGAAATATCTGCAAAGAATTTCTATTGATTCAATTAGGTTCTTTCGGGAACAATGATTACTATTGTATAACGAATTTATTTAAGGTCTAGCTAGCCTTATTGTCACCGGGGAATAAAGTCAATGACCTTCATGTATGTTAAAGGCTCACAATTGATTATAATAATTGAATAGAGAATAATAGATCTTATGTAAAAATTGAATTTGGCTTGAACCTATTGAACAAAAAATAATTAGGCTTTGCTTCTTAGCAATATAATTGAAGTTTTTGCAATTGAATTGTTATTGAGATTATTACAATTGAAAATTATATATTAAAAAGATAAAAATATAAAGTAAAAAGAAAAATAAAATTATTATTTAATATATCTTTATATATATTTCTTTCTATTATTTTATTCTTATATATTAACTCATGAAATATTATAGTCGTAGCATCAGGTCCAATAAAAGACAAGAATTTAAGTTCAGCCTACATGATCCCTCAATTTTAAGTTAATAGTTAATCAGTGCACTTGTAACCTCTTCTTTTTGAAATATCACTTGTTAGAGTTTTAACTTGCACAACTTCTGAGCACTCCATATCTCTTCCTTTTCATTTTCATTCACAATGATTTTTTTATTGGTGAAGTGGAATTTTTTTTGGTGAAGTCGATCGTTGTCTACTTCAGTTTTTTTTTTCACCTTCGTCTTTCTTCCGGCTCTATGTATTATTTGGTCATTGTGATTATTCTACAGTTTCCTATTTTCCTTATATATTTATTATAGAAAATATGAAAAAGAAAACTCCAAAAAACTTTATCCTATCCAAAACTTTTTAATAGAACTCGCACAGGGGTCCATGGAAAGCACGAACGAACAAAATGGCCGCAGTCTCCGCGGTGCTTCCCACCGCCCTTCCTCTGCAGCTGCTCTGCCAGCAACAGCATCTGCCGCAACTGTCGTCTGCACCCTTCCCGCTGCGACTCGGCTTGGGACGTTCCTTCACGCGCGCCGTATTGCTCCCCGTGCGGCTTGTCCGGCGCGGATCCTCACAGCGCCGCCGCGGCGTCAATGGCGAGAAGACCGTGGAAGAGGCGTCCCAGTTCATCGACGAAGACGGGGTGGTCAAGGGCATGGACGGCTACCTCAATTACCTCTCCCTCGAGTACGACTCCGTTTGGGACACCAAGCCCTCATGGTCAGTAGTAGTAGCTGCTACAGCATCAGGCTTCTGTTTTCAGTAATTTCTTCTTGAATTTTTAACCGGTGAATGGAATTAGAGTTTGAGCAATGCTATATCCTCCTAATTTAGGAGGATATAGCCTCCTAATTGTCTCACTATGGCATGGGATGTAATATGGATAACTTTTTAGGGTATTTAATAGATGTGAGTATTAGGAGGATTTTTAGGCTAAAAATTTAGGAGGATGAATCATTTCCCTCCATAAGTTCATCCAAAAATGGATACCCTTCAGTTGTTTTTTACATTGTGGTGTTAATCAGTAGACACTTTGCAGATATTTCATCCAAAAATTCAAAGACCTTTGGCTGGATTGGCCTCAAACCAAATTCGCCAAGATATGAATGTAAAATGTGGAATTACATTTTGAAATTTCTATCTTTCTGGTCCCTCCATAAGTTCTGGTGAAGCATGATATCCACCATCTCATATGTAGTAGTAATTAGATGAAGGTGTCCACAAAAGAGGAGCAACTTATTGAACATTGTTCAGCTTGCTTTCCTCAAACTCTGATTATTCTTATAGAACATGCTCAATTAGCCAAAGGGAAAATAGTGGTGGATTTCATGGTTTCATCTATATGATGGAAGCATTCGGAACTATTAACCAAATGGGACTTCATTAAAGTAATGCCAAGAGGACGCTTGGCATCTGTATCACTAGCAGAGTACACTTTCTTTTAGTATAATGAAATCCTGCACGAGTCTATTGAGACTTCCTTTTGTATGTTAGAGACATGATCCTGATTCAGTTTCATGCCATTAATGATTTTAAACTTTCTTTGTCAGGTGTCAGCCATGGACCATTTTGCTTACTGGAGCCACAGCCATTGCATGTAGTTGGATATTTCTTCGTTCTTCGTTAATAAGTGTTGGGGTTTCCACAGGAATATGTGGATGGTGGTATGTCTTTCTGTATTCTTACCCTAAGGTAATTGTCACTGGAATAATCATCCTTTTTAAGCTATTGAACGTTTCATTTTCTGGAAGCGTTATTTCATTTTAGTCACTGACAGAATCCTATAATTGTCATTATTGTTTATATTATATCAAATGTTGTATGGAAATCTATATCTAGCTAAACTTTGTCAATAACTAATAAAAGTGAATATGAACTTTTTTAATAAGATACCCATTTTCTTAGGTGCTTTCTTAACTTTGAATCTCATAATAGTGAATCATGAAGTTTTAGATGATGCAAGCCATTGGGCCAGCTCAAGCTGATAAAAAATAGAATATAATACAGGTTTAATTAAAGGTATAATTAGCTCAATTCGTAATTGGTTTTGTACATACTTGTACACCACACGTGTTTTAAGTTTTAATACAAATCGGAAGACTATCCAAGCTCAGTCATCCATTCTTTTCTTAAAAATAGCTCCATCCTTAATGACTATAATTAAGAAAAACATGTAAGAGCACTAAATCAAGGGTCAACTAAATGTCCATGCTGAATTAACTTCACGATTTGTTGTTCTTCCTGTGTAGCGTAGACATAATTTGATTGATTAGATTATGCAAAAAGCACAGAGAGATCCCTATGAACTAGAATCTTAACTGACTTGGTACATTGATGATCACTGTCTCTTTCCTTTTCTCTCTAATTATGACTTAGAGTTAGATGTTTGTAGTAGATGTATTCTCAAGTTTAAAATGTTGTAAGCTTATTATCCATATTTTACACATGTGCAAATCCCCTTAGCATAATAATAAAAAATTTAGGGCCCACGATTGCTAATCAATTAAATGGAATACCTGATGTAGTGTAGATAGGATAAAGGGTATAGGTTTAGCTAGTTGAAAATCTTATATGATTGTTATTATTATATTATCTTTTAGCATGTTTAGGATTTAGTTTAAAATGCTTATAAATAGGCATCAAGTTTTCATTTGTAACTCAGTTCAATTAATAATCAATTTATTCCAAAAACGTATGGTTCCTTTTCATTGGATTTTGAGTTCATACCCGATGGTGCAATAAATCATCCTGTCAAGCATTTTGGTAGTGTTTTTAAACCATCAACTTTTTTGAAATTCGTCTAAAAGTTGCAGTGCAAAACTTCTTAAATATCTAAATATCCATCAAACGGAAGTGGATCTGTCCTCATCTTTATAAAAAAAGTATCAATAACGGAAACGGCGATTGACTTGTCAATAGTAGAGAGAGAATAAAAGAAAAATGTGAAAAGGTGGAGAGAGAAAAGAAATGTGGTGCATGGTAGCTTTTGTTTGTTACGATAAGGAAAAGGAATTTGAAGAAAAGGAAAAAAAAAACAATGAGAAATCACATGAGGGAGACATAGTGAAAAGAAAGAAAAAATATTTGATAGAGAAACAAGAAAAAAAGCAAAAGTTTATAGAGAAACAAGAAAAAAAGAACCACAAAAGTTGGAATAAATTGATTACTAATTGAATTGAGTTACAAATGAAACTCGATGGTAAAATTTTCATCTAATTAAAACTCTATCCTATATATGCTACATTAATACCTTTGCTGAAAATTGAGATAATAATTCAAGGATAGTCATGAGCAGGCCGTGCTGCTGCATATTTTGTGTTCACCTACTCTATGTGTATCTGAAGTATGCATGTTCAGGCTGATGTAACTGTTATATGCTGGCGGAACATTTGCTCTCGTGATCTTAGAGTTTTATGACGTTAAGGATTGGAATGCATGTATCAGAATGGAAGACCTTTGAAACTTTCATTAAAGAGGAAGTTGTACATAGAAATTATACCTAAGCGAATTTTTGAATTGTAGGAACCTTTTATGTAGTGGTAGACATCAAAGACTTTATGTGAACCTTTACTGAGGAGGTTAACAATTATAAGAGACGTCCAGTCTAGAAAAACCAGCAGGCTGTTCAGCGTTTATGTTCTTGTGGCTGCTATCCAAACAGATCGGTGGTTACAGTCATGCAGGTACTTCATATGGATTCATGTACGTAGGTAGTTTGTGAAAACTTAGTAGAACTAAAATTAAACTAAAATTTTCAGATTTCTCAATGCCAAATGACCCTTTTCAAGCATTAAGTGAAATGCCAAATGAGTATTCTTGGCACCACTCTAGTATTATTGAAGTTTTGTACCATTATAACTCGCGATGCATAGTTTCTCCAACTTAATTTCATATAACTCAGGAACATAATGTGAATCTTTATAAATTTATCTTGACAAACAAAATTAAGTTGACTCGAGATCTAAAAACTCGAATTTGACATCTTTCTTGGCATCTTATTTCTTCTCCATATGTGAACGTATTTTTTGACAGCGGTACGGCCTACTTCTTGTCAGGCCTACTCGGATATGATAGCTGAAAGAAGGAGAAAGGTGACCAGCGGAATGGAAGATACATTTGGCCATGAAAGAAGTGAATGATCTAAGCTTCAATAAGTTGGAATCTTTTACAACCATCATGACATCATCCTCTGATGAAAGAAGAAAGAAAAGTTTTTTCCGGCTTTTTTAGACAGAGAGAAAAGGTGAAGATTTTTCATCATCAACATTGTAATCGTTTCCAGTCTTGTAGGATTTTGTTTGGCCTGTCAGAAGAAAGTTCGCATTTGTATCATCAATCATTTTCTTTGAATAAACCCTAGAGTAAAAGATAAGCAATTGAAGCAAATCTAGCCTGCTGTCCATGTCACTGTAGTATGTTTCTTTTTTCCTTTTTCATTGTGTTCTCCGTGCTAGTGGATATTATCAGACTATCTTCAGACGTAAAAGCTGTTTGTTCCAGCAAAAACCAAAGATACCATCATCTTTGTTATGCTATGTATAAGTTGTTTCACTCGTGGCATATTCTCCTTCACTAGAATGCTGATCCAAATAAGGTTGAGTCCTCTTTTGTGACACAATAGATCAGTTCGTTGATAAAGATAATGTGTGTTTTTTCTCGAACCTTGGAAGCTCACTTATGGATGGAAATCATTTTCTTCCTCTCTTTTGGTGAGAATGCACACTTTATTTCTGTTGATAACTATTTCTGCGTGTAGATTTTTGTCTCATGATTTGAGCTTAATGGCTATAGCATATCTGATGACTTTTTTTCTCCTTCCTGTTGAGTGATTTTTTTATTTCTTTTTGCAATCACATTAATGTAAAACAAAATTGTAGCTATTAGTTTGCCGTATCAAGAGCTAGTGCAAGCAATATTGTCAGAACCGAACCGGACGACGACTCGGAGAAGCTTCCGGGTCAGGTCGGACCAGTTAAATCGGTTAAAGCAGGGTGGTCGAACCGAATACTATCAAAAAATATTAAAGTAAAATATAATTTATAATCTAGATGAAAAAATCACAAATAATATGATTAAGAATGAAAAAAATAATTTTTTTTTCAAATTATATTAATTATGATCAATTAATATTTTATTTGATATGAAATCTATTAATAAAAATATATCTTAAATAATTATTTATTCAAATACAAATATCAATTAAAGAATTTGTTTAATAATTAAAAAAAATTAAAATATGTTTAAAAAGTCTAGAATTATAATATTTTCATATTTCAAAGTCCACTTCCTTTTTCCGCCAAGCCCACTTCCCCAAAGTTCAGTTTTCTCTTTTTTTTTTCTATTATGCAGTTGAACCGACTGTGTCAATGAAATTAATCGGTTCGAGTGGTTTAACTTTTTTTTTTTATTTTTGACCGGTTTTGACTGGTTCCATCCGGCTCAACCCATCATTCGATTTCTTTTTCGAATCAGGATCAGACAAGGCCTCGAGCTACGATCGAACCGGTGAAACTGGCCGTTCCGGTCTGGTTCTTGCAACATGGAGTGCAAGAGACTCAATGGGATTAGACTGCTGAAAACAAAGCTTTGAAACAAAATATTCGAGGGGAAGACTTGGTATTTTGAGAATGAAAAAATAGTCACACATTACAAGTTATAACATAAATGTAGTGTACAACTTAGCGGAAGAAGAAGAGCGGAGGTCATGGACGAGTTGAGCTATGTGTGTGGGAAAGTTTGCTTGATCTTTGTGCCTCCACCACATGACAAAATACAGATTTGAAAATGCTACAATATCACTTTTTTTATTTAACTTTGACCAAAAGGTTGGTCAATAAATATACGAAAATAATAAATTTAAAACTACTTTCAATAGTCTAGCTAATAAAACATCATTTTACATTGTTCCAATAATAAAAAATAAAATTGATAAAACTTAGTAAAATCTAATTTGACTCGAGTTAGACTTTTATCAAGTGTAAGATGCCATGTCACGAACATTAGTGCCATCACCTATCATTTTTCTGGTCATTGTCTATAGTATCGAAAGCAATGAAAACAATACTTCCATGAGCGATGAAGTCCAATATATAAAGAAAATAATAAAAAATCATATGTAAAGACATGTAGAGCGATTAACATCAATATGATTATTTTACCATACAAGATTTTTTCATCTTTACCTTTTCACCTTTTCGTTACCTCATTTTCTGTTCTAACAATAGAATCTCAATTGCATTTTGCATTGTTATGACACAATGCTCAATATTTTTTGTTCAGCAGGTCCAAGCTTATTTCAATATTTTACTTAAGACCCATTATCATTTCTCATTTTACTATTGTCCCAAGTTATTGAATTATAAAAGTCACAATTAGTGAGTCTTTAATCATGAAAGTAATTAATTTCACTCCTAGTGCACTCAATGCTAGCTAGGCCTGAAATTCAATACTTAGTATCAATGTTCTCAAAGGGAATCTTATAATCCATTGTTTGTGAAGAGACCCAATAACCCTCGAAGGAGTCCAATATTAACCCTGGCCCATGACTCGTGTAGGTCCTCAAATGGCAGTTGATATGTACTGTACTTACGACCTATAATAAGATGTAATGACTCGTAACAATTTGATGTCCAATATAGTTATGTGTTTCTTAACGCTTCATGAGATGCATGTAACGACCCGTTATTTATATTATGATCCGTGACATGGTGATTGAAAGCATGGCTATACTGCTGGGTTCGTGATATGAAGTTACGACTCGTTATACTAATTTGTTGGTCTCCAAGGTCGATATTACGACCATGACATGCATGTAACGGCTCGTGAAATTCATAAATTGATATTTTTTCTCATGAAGTTAGCTCCTTTTCATCATGTAGTCCTTTTTAAGGCCTTCTTTGCTCTCTCCTAGTGATTTTCTACAAATAAATATCAACCTTGGGCAGAATCATGACTCAAACAAATAGAAGCAAACAAACGATAAAATGAATGCATGCTTATGACAAAATTAACCAAAATAAAACTAAAAATATATGTTGGAATATGCATGCATCAAGCTCCCCCAAGCTCAAAGTCTTGTTGGTCCTCAAGCAAATGTTCTCTGTACAGACTCAAGAAAATTCCATGATAGTTGTTGATCCAATTGACCAATACTTTCCTAGCACTCTTTCCTCTTATGTGCATCACAAGAACATCACCCTTTCATCCAGAAATCAAGCATAATAGAGTTTCAAACATATTTAAACAATGATCAAGTCCAACCTCATGCAAAAAGAATAATATAGTATATCAAACAATAACATTAATGTTGAATATGTAAGTATCAATTGAGCTTATACTTTTTCACAATTAAACACATGCTTTTAAAGCTTTTTCATAGTTCTAGTCTTCATATAGGGTTTCACGAGGAAGTTTATGTAGCGAACTTTCGATCGATGGATCCAAGACAATACGACTTTAGGACTCCAAGATTTAAGGGTTCCCTAAGGGTGTACTTGCCGAAATATTTCTAGGTGCTGAATGAAAACTTCGAACTAGGTAATTGAGTTAACATTTGAGTATTTCCTAATATTGCACAAGGTGGTCCGTGTAGCGGACTTTCAGTTGATGACAACCAGACCAGATGGCCTTATGGCAACAAGTGTTAAGGCACCTCTCGAGCTTATTTGTTTGAACTCACGCAAGTTCCAAATAGTACTCAAGTACCACTCCTTTTATTTTTTGCATATATATTTATTTTCTTTACACTTGCTGATTTTTAACTTTCATTTCAATTTTTTTCTTCATATATTTTTTTCCACAATATGATAAGCTCAATAAATATTTATATGTTCGATAAAAAAGGCTATTATTGCCAAGGCTAAATAAAGAAAATAATAAAAACAGGTTTGAACAAGAATTGTAGTAAGAGAATCTATAGTTCCTTTCAACTTAATCCTGATCTCAAGTAATGAATATTCAAGTCTACTTAATCAAAGAAACAATAGTTGAATTTCATAGATCTAATCCGGCGACTTCAAACCTATACCCAAAAATAAGTTAAAGAAGTTAACCAAGGGTTAATGATATGCACTGATGGTATTTTTGGATTTTTTATGATGATTTTTTTCTCAATTTTTTTATGCAATGCAAGATATGATGCATGAAATGCGTTCTCCCCCAAGCTTGAACTAAACATTGGCCTCAGTGTTTAAGACCGAACCCATAAAAAAAAGAATATAAGCAAATAAAATAAAAGGGAGGGAGAAAGGAGTAGAAAACAACTAAAGTATCTCGGTATGATGGTGTCAACAACATAGGAGGAAGTCTTCTTGAATGTTATGCCCGAAGAAGTTGCTAGATTGTTAGTGTGTGATGGTCTTTAGAATGATGGTTGGGCCCATGGTTGTCAAAATCACGATCTTGATCATAAGATCGCACGATCTTACGATCCTACCAAGGGTCGGTGATCTCGATCTTAATAAAAGGATCGAATTCGTAGGATCCATAGGATCGTAATATCAAGATCATAAAGTATTTTTTTTCTTTTTGTTTGCATATTATCTTATAAAAAGTAGATGTTATAATGGTAATATATTACATTGTACTTTCAAAAAAATAAAGCATTGAAAAGTGAAAAAGATAAATATTAAAATTATTTAAAAAATGCTAAAAAATATTTGGACATATATTTTTTTAATGGACATATATATTATTTTTCTCTATAGAAAATATAAATTATTTTAATAATATATTACATTATATTTGTAGAACTTTATTTGTAGGCATACATATTTTTTAAAGATACAAAAATTAATAAAAAAATGTAAAAAATATTTAGATATATTTAACAAATTATTAAATATATGTATATTTCAACATATATATTTAAAAATTATTTTTTATTTATAGGTAAGATCTTACGATCCTTGATTTGATCTAACAATTTTCGATCTTATCACCTCCTTTTGATTCTAGGTAAGATCCCGATCTTGACAACCTTTGTTGGCCCTTCTTAGAATCAATTTTTGGGTCAAAAATTGTGCGTCTTTCATCAATGTCGTTTGCCAATATTTTTTTCGTAGTCCATCATGACCGATTACAGAGTCTCATGGGCCATGAATTTGAAATGTAGTCCACAATTTGAAATAACAATTTCAATAGGTGGTGCTCATTTGTGTCGAAATATGTCACGATCCATTACAAAATGTCACGGCTTGTGAGTTGATAAGTTACAACCCACAAGATGGTGTAACGCCCTCGACAGCATGTGCTTGCATTGCGTAATGGATGTCACGACCCATTACAAGAAGTTACAGTTCATGATATGAGTTGATGCTGCTCGTAAAATGTGTTGAATCTAGGATCCCGAGAGTGTTTTGATGATCACAAATTTGTAAGGGAACTTAGGCTATACTGATGAACTTGTTGAGCTGATTTCTGTAACAGGATGTGTTCAAGTTCAGAG
>LTAE01012829.1:0-13340 GCA_001647135.1 Pontederia paniculata
TCCTCCATATACACTCCACTCTAATATTGGTCGACCTCACTTTATCTTTGGTCGACCGTTTGTGCTTCACTGCTGCTCACATGCTCTCTTGCTCTGATACTGGTCGATCGCTTATATCCTTAGGACGCCCACTGCACACATATGGTTCTTCATGATATATATTACGTGTGCAGTGGTCGTCCGTTCCTTCAGCTCAGGTCGACCGCTGTACTGAACTTGACTATGTACTGTTACAGAAATCAGCTCAAACGAGTTCATCAGTACATACTGAGTTCACTTACAAATTTGTGATCATTCAAAACATTCTCGGGATCCTAGATTCAACATTCTTTCTCTTATTTCTTGTCTCCATCCACCTTCTTCTCTTGAGTTTCGAGTCCCAGGTACTTCGAGCTCTCTCCAGTGCAGACCACCAGCGACGACCCTGCAGAAGCACTTGAATCTTCAACATCCGAGCGGCTGGCGGACATCTTCAGACTCAAACCCTAACCTGCAGAAGACAGAAGAAGAAGAGAGACGGTAGAGAGAGAAAAATTCATCGTCCACTTATATATTTTATGAAGATGGAGAGTTCGAAGTCTTGCCTCGACGCGCGTGCTGACGTTGGGCCGCGGAAATGTGGGCTTGAACAGTAAAAAGCTACAACAAGTTTTATTGAATTTGCAGGCAATTGTTTGGAAATATAAAGATAAGCTTCAGGGCTTATCAGGTTTCTTAGAAATAAAAAAACCTCGATTTTTTAAAGTGGTTTTTCTCATATCTTTGTATTTTAATTTTTATATTTATATAAAATTAAAAGATACTTTATCACATAAGTCTATTAGAATAATATGTTTTATATTTTGATATCATCATCTATAATTTCTATTAATATGTATTTACATAATTTGTATTTTAATTGAATTATTTAATATAACTTCAAAGATCTTTAATATATAAAGTATACATTTTATTTGATGTTAATTAAGTATGGTCCATCTGGTAGTTTTTAAAATTTGAAATCACCTAGGTTTTATTTGGATGTTAAAAACCTAAAATTTTATACTTGGTTGGACCAATTTTCTAATTTATTTTAGTTTTTTTTACACTCATAACTACCTCTTAACAAAAATATAAAAAATATCTTGTTAAATTATTAGTAATTCATATTGGCTTATTTAATATGAATAAGTAATTTAACGTATAGTCTAGATTATCTTGTTTATTAGTAAAAATATATTATTAAGTAATCTAGGCACGTCCGAGAATATAGAGTTTGTAAAAATCTAACAGATTACCACAAGCATCACAATTTTCATATTAAAAAAATTCTTTAGCCTTGGAGCAGTTGTGAATCTAGGAATTGTAGTGAGTGGGTGCATATTATAATATGTGTTGATGAATATGTGAAGCAAGTTTCATGTGAGGTCACGTGAAATAAATTTTGATACTATTTTTGTTAAGAATATAAATTAATGCCCAAAATTTTTAAATAAATAATAAATGGATAAAAAGGAAGATAGTATAAGATAAAATACAATTACAATTATGATTAGAAAAATGATAAAATGTATGAGGCATAGTCAAATTGTTACCCCAACAAATTTTCTTATCAACCTATAGTCCTAATCGTATACGAATTAATTTCCAAGGGTCTCTTAGTTACATATAAAGTTACCTAATCACATACAAACTTTATTTAGAGGTCATCTCTTTCTTTATTTGAAGGACTCCAAAGCTCAACAAAAATCCTAGTGAAGATCCTATATAAGCTCCAAAGTAGATTTTTCCTCTTTTAACTTATTTTCTCTCTTTTATGCCCTAAAAACCTAGACCTCAAGTGTAAAAACGATATTGAAAGTCAAAGTCTCTAACTCTTTCCCTTTCTTCATTTTTCTCTATTCTCACATCCAATGGTGCATCTAAGGGAGATCGAACAAAATCAATATTGATAAGAGGAAGAAGAAAATTCATCTCGAAGAAATGAAAACAACATCTAGATCGAAAAGGAGAAGAAGAGAGTTTGAGCACGATCAAGGTAATGTGAGGGGATCATAATCCCTCTTTTATTGATCTATATATGATCAAATAATAGATTGGTATTGGTTATGTAATTAAGCATTGATTATTAGTTATCATAATAAAAGTTTAAAATTATGATTAGAATATTTTTTTTTGTCTAGATTCTATGTCAATGTTCTAATTAATATATGGAAGAGTTTCACTTGTACAAAAATGACATATAATATTTCAATGAATAGACATTGAGATCTAGTTTTTATTGACACCAGAATCATCTCGATCCGAATACATAATGAGATATCATTGTATTAGTGACTTAGTGTGATGTTGTCTTGGAAAAACAACATGATTGAAATGTAATAATATTTTGGATGAGTTTTACTTATTCACAAATTATGAAATAGGTATGGATATATAGATATCGAAATCTGGCTTTCATAGTACCAAAATCATTTCAATATGAGATGTTTATAAAGATATGTCATTAAATTAGTGACTCCATATTATGTTATCTTAAAAAATAATATGATTGAAATATAATAATAATTTGGACGAGTTTTAATTATTCAAAAACTATAAAATAAGTATGGATAGATATGTCTCGAAGTCTAATTTCACTAGAAATTGGATTCATCTCATTGGATATGTATTTAGGGAGATATGATTGAAATATGGATAGACTATACTGTTGTCCTAAAATTAAGATGACTCGTATTCTTAGAAAATGACTCATGTCTTTTAGAAATGTCATCAAAAGAATGGCTCATGTTTCTTCAACATAGGATAATTTATTGTTCCTTGATTTTGATTGTCTTAGATCCTTTTGTATGTCATTGTTTGTCTTGTAACAATACTTAAAGACATGAAATATTGTTAATGATTAAAGTTGACAAATGAAAGAAGACAAATTAAATTAATTAAGATAAAAGCTAAAAAAAATGTGGGATACCACTATCATAGATTGTCAAAGGGAGAATCAAAGTTAAGGGCAAAAGCTAAATATAGGGGTGTGGGTGTAGTTGAAGGTAACATAGTAAAATCCCATGTGATGGTGGCAACATATTGCAATCATTATTTCTATTATATAAGACTCTCCACCTTATGCAAGGAATAAGAATTCTTGAGAGTGAGATTTCATACCCGTCATATATGGGTCTATCTTGATGTGTAGAACCATTGATGAAGATACATGAAGTGTTGCGATGTTCCCTTAAAAGTTGAAGAGTTTTGCGCACTATGAAGATCAAAGATTAAAGTTAACAAAAAATATGTCTAAGAAAGAATGTTAAAAAGGTACATGTAAAGTTAAAAAATGAAGACAAATAATGATATCAAATAAATAAAAGATCAAAGTTAGAAAAAAAAGTGATGTCTTCGAATGATTCAAATAAATGCATATATAAAGCAAATTGGTGTGTTTTGATGTGATTATTTTATTTCATGATTATGTAGTAATGTTTGTATGATATATTAATATTTTACCATATAGAAACCCTACATATTGAGCTTTAGTTCATGAGAGGTATTGATGTAATACTCTCATGCATCTAATTCTGCAGAAAATCAAGATTTCGAATAGAAGACAGATAATAATTTTATTCATGATAAGATGACTTGCACATGACATGTGTCTAATTTGAATTAGATTGATTGTGTAGTAAAGTTTGATAAACTTATGTTAGTTACTATTAAATTGTGTAATATAACATCTTATTTTCTATACTAGTAATTATAATTTGTGATTGATTATATATATTAACTTCCACAAAGTGATATGTCTATAATGTTTGATCAATCAATTGATCAAAGATAAAAGTCAAAGTAGAATGTCATAATGTCGTCGAGAATATCTTTCAGACATATGTCATCTAAATTCATTAGTGTATTAAGTGGCGTTCTCGGAGCGTTATAATATATATAAAGATGTTGCTCTTATTGTCGATTTAAACTTTAAGATTATTGATACAACATTTAAGGATAATTTAGTTTGACGTAATTATAAATTTAGAACGTAAACAATTGTAATTAAAAATTTTGTGATGATTTATATTTGTAAGAGCAGTTTTTTCTTGATTTTGATAAATATAAATATAATTGTAGAAAATGACTGCGCATGAATTTTTAGTTTTAATGGAGACAGAAGAATTTAGTTTCTTCAGCCGAAATTCGAAATGGGGCGGAGATGGGGACGGGACATATTTCCTGTCCCGATTAGAATGGGGTGTAAATGGTAAGGCTGGCGTCCCTTGTCCGTGACAACAAAAAATAGAACCACTATATGTGCATAACGGTAATTTAATAATAGAAATGAAAGTCGGATGGAATCCAACCGAATTCGTAAATCTGACAAATAAGAAATAAATATCAAGATCTACAAATTTATAAATATACAATATAGAAAAATACAAATACAACGAACTGATCCAAAATAATATTTGAATCATAAACGTTATTCACTTTATTTTAATTCGGAAAAAGGAAAAAAAGAAAGATGGGCCAACCATCACAACAATGACGGCGGGGCATGATTCGAGAAATGGACTGGCGATCGGCATCGGCCGAAAGGCGTGTGGCCGCCCTTTCAAGCTACAATGAAAGAGATTTTTTTTTTTCAAAAGAAAGAAGGCATCTTCCAACGGCCGCCAAAGGGAAAGCTAGGGTGGCAAAGCACACGCCTACTCCATTATTCCCTCCCTTATCTCTCCAAAACTACTCAATCCTCCTCCTCTCCTTCTCTCACTCTTCATCCTGTTTTCCATCTTCCTCATCTCCTACCACCAGGTAAGTGCCAAATGTGTGCTCTTTTTTGCTTTCCTCTTTAATGGATAGACAGAAAATGGTCATGATTTTTTCTGTAAAATAAAACAGATGGTAGCCAAAAAACTTGTGTTGTTCTTGTTGGCATAATCTTATAGCTTTTTTTTTCCTTTTTTTGTATCTAAGACTACTGTGCATGAGTTTGTGTGTGATATAAAATATAAAATAGATATGTGCATATGTAAAGAGGCAGAGATGAAATTGGACAGGTATGGATGAATCAGCGAAGGGTGATGAGCCTGCAGAAGAGATGGAGCAGCAGCGGCAGAGACCTTGTTGGAAGAAGAAGGAGCCCGACGCAGGATTTCTCACTAACGCCAAGGACCACTTGGACCAATTCGTGAACACTTCCATGGACCAGCACAGGATTTGCCTGAAGAAGACCATGAGAGGGGTAGAAGATTTCATCAAACTTAAGAGACAAAACAAGGTAAATTACAGACAGCAAACCTTTAATTACCTCCTCCTCATGTACTTTCTTTTAAATTTAGCCAATGCTTGCAACCTTATTTATGCATTTCCTAAACTCATATTAGCCTAAGCTGTAGGAATTAAATTAGAACAGTAGAGAGAGAGAGAGAGAGAGAGAGAGAGAGAGAGAGAGAGAGTAGTGGTGGAAATGAAGAGTGCAAAGCAATGGAGTATGTGTAGTTGTTTGTATGTATAGATTCCTTTGAAATAGTTGANAGAGAGAGAGAGAGAGAGAGAGAGAGAGAGAGAGTAGTGGTGGAAATGAAGAGTGCAAAGCAATGGAGTATGTGTAGTTGTTTGTATGTATAGATTCCTTTGAAATAGTTGATGATGCTGATGGTGTCGTATGGCATTACTTACAGTTATTGTCGTCGTCAGCTGTGGACTCAAAGGCCAAATCTGTTGTTAAAGAAGGAGATTCTCCTGCAGTCACATCTGAGTAGTACAATATATATGTTGCCTCTAATTAATTCATATATAAAAGCTTTCCTAGTTGGAATAGGTAATTTTAATACTCTCCATTATTCATCCCTTGGAAGGATCAAAGAATATGATTGATCCCAAAATTATAGTTATTGGTTATTTTCAAATTGTTTTTTCCACCAAGTATGTTTTATTTATTTTGTTTACGCATTAATATTCAAAATTATTAGCGATCTAACAATTTACTTCAAAATAATAATATTCTTTCAGGATAAACTAACATTTGTATCACAATTAAAAATTTTGATCATTTCTACCATATAAACTTTAGGGTCAGAAATAATCTAGACCTAATAATCTAATTTTGAATATAATAAATAAATCATTCTCGAATTAAATTTATTTTATATTAATAACTCATGGATACATTAAACAAAAGATCATTATTCCTTGCAAAGAACACTTTCTAGCAATAAGGCCCTTTTGCCTTCCCTCTCACTAGCAAGAAGGCCCTGTCATTTTCTATTTATTATACTTTGTAAAGCAAGTGACAAAAATAGTTGTCTTGATATATTTTAATTCGATTTTGATAAAGTAAATTCAATGGTTTTTTTCCTTTTTTAATCTGACATTAAATATAGAAGGAAAGTGAAAAAGAAATTAACACTACCAAATATCATAGTAGGTTTTTCATAATATGCATAGTAAAAAATAGTTTATTTCATTATTTCTAGTCTAAATACTCGGTAGATTTCAGCTTGTTAAGATTTTAACTCAATTTGTTCTGTCAGGGATGACATAAATGATAATGTCAATGTATCTCAATGAATTTTCTCTCACAAAATGTGGTTTGTACAAAACCGGGTCTGAGGGGCCATACAGTTTTCCCTAACCAACAAGAAACATATAAACCTGGAGTAGTACATACCCCTTGGATTGGGTTTTCGACCCAACAAGACCCACGGTTCTCTATCTCTCTCTCTCCCCTCTCTCTCTCTCTCTCACTTCTTCCTCGAGAAATCAACAACCTTCTATGCTCCGAGTGGCTCTCTTCCCAGTTGAAGGATAGGATTTGTGGATGCAGGAATTTCTGGTTCCAGATGTGTTCCAGTGTTGTTTAATTTTGTTCCTCTATTCTCGCTTATGAGTAGCTTTAGTTGTGTGAAATTTTAAATCTTCATTAAAAAAAAAATAAATCTTAAACTGATCAATCAAAGATCTCTATATTTAGGTCCTGCTAAGCATTCTTGTAGGGGGAGTTCTTCTACATCTTGCTGTTCTGTGGGATTTGTTTCTAATGTTTTTTACGGCTCTAGTAACTCTGTGTAATAGAGAAATATGGTGAATTTAGTGACCAAAACCCCCAATGTTATTTAGCAATCCACATAAAAAAAGCTAAAAAGATACATAGCAATCCACATGATCAGTTTGGAAAAAAATAAATCTGAAGTTCCTATCTTCCTATTCGAAGAACATATTCAACAGTTTATGACAAGAATAATTTATTCAAAAAAGTTATTAATTGAGACATTTGAAAAATATTGTTAGGTTGTCAAGATCTCGATCTAAATTTTAAGATCTTACGATTTTAAGATTTTACGATCTTGAGGGATCGATTACGATCTTAATACGAGAATCCTATGAGTAAAATCTTAATAAAATAATTTATGTCGTACAATCTTATATGATACTTTACGATCTCAAATAAATATTTCAATTATTTAAAAATAATATTTTTATAATTTTGATAAATATAGATGAAGTTCAATATATATTTTTTTTACAAATTGATTAAATTGTGATCTATAAAATGAGTGCAAAAAATTATTAAAAATATATTTTTTTATATTAAGATATATTATTTTATTAATTCATACGATTTTACGATTCTTAATTTGATCTTCTGTAAGATTTCGATCTTGACAATCTTAATTGCTAGTACCATATGTGCATGATAAATCATGGTCAAAATGTGATTAGAAAAGGCTTCTTTCATTTTGTTTACTGACATTCTATGATCAAATAAGTTATTGGCGAGCATATCAGTTAATAAGTAGCTCTAGATCACCGTTGAGGTGCGAGAACTAGATATTATAAGTCAAGAAAAAATATCCCAAAGTAAAAGAGTGAGATGCCCAAGAAAATTAATTCCAGATCCCTGAGTTTCAACTATTTAAAAGTGATGGTAGAGGAGTTAAGCTATTAGAAGACATCCATCCTTATGTGTATATCTCCTTGTTTTGTGGGATTCATGTTCGCTCTCCTTTAATGGATTACTACTTATTTATGAATAGTTTGGTTTAACATAAAAAGTAAATTGAAATATAAATTATTGTAGTTGAAAATCATGTGATAATTTATATTTACAAAAAATATATTTTCTTGATTTGAATATATGTAAATAAAATTCTAAAAAGTAAATTATATTATTTGTTTAAGTGAATTATGTAAGTAGATAGTTTATATTTTATTATTTGTGTTTTATTTGATTAAATTTAAATATATTTTTTAGTTTTATTTGTGTATAAAATATATTTTAGTATTCTTTTATTTTAAAATATCTTAATAGAAAAATAATACTACTTTGATATTTTTACATTAGAAATTATTGTTATATCTTCATAATTACCCATAACGTGTGTATATATATATACATATACATATATATATATATATATATATATATATATATATATATATATATGTATGTATGTATAAGTTATAGTAATTTTATTTGAAATGATAAATACATGATATGTAAGAGAAAAATGTAATAGAGATTTTTGAAAAATTACGTAACTTTTATAAAATGAGAATAAAAACATCAAATATTTGAGTTTAAAGGAACTTGTGGAACAGATTTAGCTTCATTGGTAGATTTACAGTGCTCCATCAACTCGCCTTTTTGCGAGTGGGAGACACATAATCGATTCTTTCAAGTTGGTTTAAATGTTGTTTTTTCTCTCAACCGGCTTGGAGACTTACAAGGGGTTAGGGCATAATTGTTTCTCATTTTCTCCCCTTTTTCTCTCTTTGTCCTTGACGACCGCTTGCTTACGTCGTCCCCTTGATGAAAATTCGTTGATGCCTCCACCTTGGGCGATGATGAGTGTACGACATCTTTATTTTGGTTTGTTCTTTCATTTTGTGAATGCTTCAATCTCTGCAATTGGTAAAGGAGGTTCTTTCCTCTATTATTTTGAAAAAAAAGTTTTTTTTATTTAAGTTTATTCTTGTTGTGTTTCTTAATGTCCTTCTGGTTGAATCTCATATGACATTTTTTTCGGTTGCAATTGCATTCATGATCAAGAGTTATTTTTCTTTTATGACTGTGTACATTCACATTTTTAGGCAATTCTTATCTCTATTCTTTTTAGAAAAAAATTGCTTGAAGTCATAATTGTTTGACACATTCATTAGCTAAGTGTTGTATTTTTTTCTTGGGTTTAAGGTTAATCACAGGTGATTTCCAAGAAAAAATCCGATCACAATAAATTCTGAAAATACTACGCCTATTATGCTCAACATATAACATTGGATTTGGTGATCGCTTGTGGAATAATAAATTGTTCAAGCGATTATAGCTCTGAGCATCTCTATAATAAGAAAATTCCATTTTTTTTATTTTTGCAAGCAAAACAGATTGTCAATGTGTTGTGTTTTCTTATGTTTCCTTGTGTCTCTAGTTTCATTTACTAAAATTTACATCTTAATTTTTTGTGCTTTTGTTATTTTTTATCTTTTTACCTCCTATTGTAAAGTGCTTAAGAAAAAAAATATATTAGTGTCTTTTATCAGGTCATCTATCAGTTTTTCCATTGAAAGAAGGAACTTCATTTGCTTAAGATCAGGACATATATAATGCTTTGACTTTGTGGGATAAAATAGACAATGGGAAGCAATTAATACCCAAAAGTCGCTAAATGTTGTTCTTGTAGTCCTATAAACTTCTTGTTTATACCATTTCACTTTAATGTGTTTGTGTAATCTTACATGGGTTATATAATATTGATGAAAATAATATGCAAATGGAAATTCAAGGTTTGATTGAAGGGTCTAAAGCACAACAAAGGTATATTTAGTTATATTGTCAAAATATATTTAATTTATATAAATTTTCTAATTTATATGACTTTTCTAATGTCATATAATTTATGACAGTGATCAGAATGGAGAAGATGATATCGTTGAATGTATGCTTCTTATTGATGAAGGCGAAGAAGACAATGTTATAAAATCATATATAGGTATGGACTTTGCATTTGAAAGTCATGCATATAAATATTATAATTAATATGCCAAGTTAGTATGTTCAAAACAAGGACACAAGGAGATTAATGATGAAAATATGGGAAAAGTAATCAAAAGATATTAGATTCAATTGTGGAGCGTTGTTACGAGTTGCAATAAGAAAAGGTGGACAATGGGAGATCAAAAAAATTAACGAAGATCACACACATATTCTTGTTACTTCGACAAAAGTCATACAATTGTGCTCACACAATAAATTTTTTTATTCTTTTAAAAATATAACGACTAGATTACATAACGTTGGGATGCACCTTATCCTTATGAGGATTGCTTAAGTTTTCAATTTTCAGGTGATCCATTGGTTACGCCTCAAGATTGTATTGAGCATTTGAAGATAATATGTAAAAATAATCTGGGCGAAGAATGCATGTGAGTGACTAGATATTTCCAAAATAAAATAGTTGATGATGAAATATTTATTTTTAGATGGGAAGTTAACAAGAATAAAATTGCAAAAAGTTCTTTATGAGTTGATTCAAGATCTAGAGATAGTTATGAAACTTTTGGAGATGTTGTAAGTTTTGATATCACATATAGGACAAACAAATTGTGCACGTTGTTTGCACAATTTACATGCATTAATTATCATAGGCAATCTATCTTATATCGTTGTGCTTTAATAGCCGATGAAATTGAATACACATTTATTTGGCTATTTGAAACATGGTTGGAGTGCATGCATGATGGAAAACATCTGATATGTATCATCACCTATCTGAATATTGATATGGACAATGTTGTTCAATTTTTTTTCCAAATACACGACATATGTATTGAATTTGGCATGTTCAAAACAATGATATGATTAATCTGTGTGATCTATATGCACATAAATTCCAAGCGGATTATCAGAAAGGTATTCATGAATCTTTAAGTATAGAAGAATTTGACGAAACATGGATGTACTTAAAGCAAAACTATGAAATTTGAAATGATCATTGGATTGCTATATGTATAAGAAGCGCCATCACTGGGTTTCAATTTATTTAAAAGATGTTTTTGTTGCAGACACGCGTACAACTCAAAGATCATAGAGTACTAATACTTTCTTTGATGGATATGTGAATTCAGACACTTCTTTACTTGATTTTGTATAACAATAGGACAAAGCAATCTGTGCTTGTAGTGAGGCTAAAGAGGAGAAGATTTTACATGTACGAACTCCTCAAAAAAATGTAATGACAAGAAATCAATAACATGCACATGCATGGTCCGTTTATAATGAAAAAAAAGTTTTTTACATATTCCAAACACAATTGCTTCATATGATTGATTTTCATTGCACAAGAACTGAAGATGAATCTCATAAATCTATGTATTCTATTTATTTAAGAAGCTATGAAGATAAGAAGTTGGATGTTATTGCGTATGATGATCACCCAAACATCTCAATTGAATGTTCTTGCAAAATATTTCAGAGAGATGGAATTTTTTGTTCTCGTATTTTGTACATTCTAAATCTAGAAAAAGTTTTGAGAATACCTGAATAATACATACTTCATTTTTGGACAATGGATGCTTGATATTTTAAAACATGCAAAGTTCGTGAAAATGCATACGACACTAGTGATGGACAGTGCATTATTACTCCAATTCAAAAATTAGATTTCAAATATAATACGGGGATGACTACTGAAATTGGCTTGCGTTCAGTGGAACATTTTGATGTTGCAATGGTACTTGCATATGAGATTGCTCAAAAATTATCAATGATTAATTATAATATTGTTCAAACTGGTACCTCAAAAACCAAAGGCATCAAGTCAGAAGGAGTAGACATTATTGTTTATGATCCTCCTTGTGTAAAATCAAAAGGTAGACCAAGAAAGGCTCAAAAAATTACATTGGGCGTTGAAATTTCAATGTCACAAAACAAGAAAAAGAAGAGAACGACACACAAAAGTAGTTAAAAGAGTCATTATACAATTATCAGTTCATAATCTCATGTAGTTTTTTTAATAACTTCTTCCTAGTAGTGATAATTACTTCATGATATATGTAAAACTTTTTTTATTGCTTATAGGTTAATGTTACATGTCTAGAAGATGAAAATGACATAGTCGATGAAATCATGTTGGGAGGATAACATCTATTCTTATGTTGGTGATAAGTTCTTTCTCTATTCCTATGTTGCTCGATTATCATGTTAGATTTTTTACTCTTAAGTTGCATCTATATTATAACATTTTGTTTTGAATTTATTGTTGCAATATTGACACTAGATGTTCGGATTAAAAGTTGTAACATAGGCGGGAAGTTGCAAGATAGGCGATGGCATCAAATTGTGGATATGCTTTTTATCATGTTGATATGTTGGCACATGAAGACCATGCTGCTATGTTTTGGATATATTTTTTGTGAGATATTACCATCTTTTCGGAACATGCAAAGGGAGCAGGCACATCTGATGCTCACAAAATGTCACAAAAATGAGAAAATATAGGTTTTTGGAATTCCATTTGATCTCAAAATGCCACAAAATGTCCTATGCAACTAGGAACACAAAAGGATTGGATCTTGGAACTCTTTCAATCATAAATTTGTTAAAAGTTTACTCTCTCTACTTATATTGTTTCTTCTTTGTTTCTTTCTTTAAAAGATTATGGCACAATGCAACCAACTCTTTTCTTTGTATTTTGCATACTGCAGAGATTCCAATTTATGAGTAATTTTGGGCTCTTGACCAATAAAAAAAATCTAGAGTCCTACCTTCATGTTTGTAATGATGGAAATATCATTATTATACTTTGGTGCTGCAATATTGGTAATTTTAACACTTGGACTAGGTGTAGGTTGCCATGACGGTGAGAAATTAGCAATGTAGGAGGACGAGAGATGTATGGTTTATCAAGTCAAACTGTGAGGCAAGTGGAGAAAAATAGTAGTTTTTTTTTAAACGAGATTATTTTATATTAAGTGGGCTAAAGAAATCAAGGGTAGTTTCTTTTCTATGTTCATTGTTTTCGTTATGTTTCTTCACCTTATTTTTGTTTCCTAACATGGGTTGAGTGGCTCTATTGCTATTTTCAATTAAAAAATTACTCAAGCATTTTTATTTATAAGAAGATTTTACAAAATGCGAAAGACATTTGATTACAAGGAAGATGTCCTAAATGTGTTCATATTAAGAATTTAGGATGGAGGAAGACACAAAACATATTTATTTTCTATGTAAGGCTACCACAAAAGGAGACAACAACACACATGAAGTGGTGGTGCTGTCTTTTTTATCTTCCATTGTGGTTTGGATCCTTCTTAAGAGCGTCAATTTGAGACTTTAACTTTGTGTCCAATGTAGGTTCTAGAATGACACCAAG
>LTAE01012830.1:3034-13338 GCA_001647135.1 Pontederia paniculata
GAGAGAGAGAGAGAGAGAGAGAGAGAGAGAGAGAGAGAGATGGTGGCTTGAGCTTGAGAGAGAATTATGGGGTCATCCCCCTTCTAACCCTCCTTATATAGGGGTTTCCTAGGCATAATCCTAATCAAAATTAATTTAATCCCTCCTATCTTCCTTATAATTAGGAATTCTTTAATACTACTTTGGGTAGGATTAGGAATATTAATTAACTAGGATAATAATTTAACTTAATCTCTTCTTATCCCAATTCTGATTAGGAGTCTCTTAAAACCAATTTGGTTAGTAATAGGAATATTAAAAGATTAGGAGACTCATTTGACTTTAACTCTTATTTATTCTATTCCTAATCCTAGTCATACTCTACTTTATCTCATAATATCTTTTATTTTATTCTTTTCCTAATCAAAATCATATCTTATCTTCAACTTTTTAATTACTTGGACTTCTCGGGTATTACAACGATGGTCCCAACATGTACACCCTCGGACACAACGAATTCTCAGACATGACCCATGAGGAGTTTGTGGCATCCCACAAGTGTGTCTTGTTCTAGGACCTCTCCCAGCTCCCCGACGTCCCTGTAGATGAAACTAACCGAACTGCTCCTGTTGCTGCTCCTAATTTCCTTGATTGGCGACTAAAGGGAGTCCTGGACACTCCGAGGAATCAACGAAAATGCGGTAATTAAAATCCAAACTCAATAATATATATACATATACATGAAATTATTCCTGCCAATTCAACCAACTAATTAAATGGTGAATCTAATATTATTTTTTATAATAAATATGTCAACCACGAATATATATATATATATATATATAGAAAAATATTAACGTGCATAGAAAAGTTGTATATGCATCGTGCATACATATACTATGGGCCTTTGGATCTATATCATTTTAATCCAACGATGGCTGTTTGTATTTTGGACCATCAGATTGAAAGTGATACTATATATATATGCAGGTTCATGTTTGTCGTTCGATGTGTCAGCGGCAGTGGAAACAGTCATCAAGATGACAAAAAATGTTTTGTACATCTCTCACCGCAACAGCTCGTGGACTGTGACAGCAGGAGCAATGGTTGCAAGGGTGGATTCCCGGATAGGCCCTTCTTGTACATCTTGCAAAACGGTGTTACCATGGAGTCCCGGTACCCCTACACGACCAAGAACGGCGCTTCCAAGAAAGCACAAGCTGTTGCCAAGGTGAGCAAAGCTGGCTACGTGCTCCGGAAGCGTGAGGAAGCTCTCAAGGTTGCCGTTCCTTAGCAGCCCATCGTCGTGGGTATTGACGGTGAGAACGACAACTTCAGGCATTACAAGGGTGGAATCTTCACTGGACCTTGCCCCACCAACATCACCCATGCTCTCCTCGTGGTCAGCTATGGATCCAAAGGTAGATCCGACTACTGATGGTGAAAAACTCATGGCGAACATCTTGGGGAGTAGGTGGATACGACTTCATGCTGAGGAACAATGATAAGCCTGAGAGGGTGTGCGGAATCGCCAAGTTCCCTACTTATCCTATCCCTTGATTAACCAAGTACTCAAAGGTTGTGTGTGTGCGCGTTGTCGTGCCTGAATATCAGAATAATAAACAATGCTTGGTGTTGTGTGCCTTGTTATCTACTTTGAATTCCGAATATTGTATACCATGTTTTGAAGTTCCTACATTATAAATCTTCGCAGTTAATATAACGTCCCTAGAAGCACACCCCACCACATGACAGAATGTACTCTTGAGAGTCCTACGACATACATACGTTTCTTCATTTTAATGTTGACTAACAAGACTGGTCAACAAATTACGAAAATAAATAAAACTTTTAAAATCTAAAACTCTTTTTATAACATAAAGAAAATTATCGGGAAGTCTTATATCAACTAAATTATCTCAAAAGATAACTATAACATCTGATTAGAAAGACTATAACAAATGGATAGCAAAGACTAAATGAAGCACCATCAGTAAGGACCACTAAACATGTACAAAGTCAGTCACCACGAGCATTAGTCGCTGTATGTATCACCAGCATCCTATCACTGCAGATTACTCACCTCCAGGATTCATACAGGGAAAAATAAATATCCACATGAGCTATGAAGCCAAGTATGTAAAACAACAATAGATAAACATGAAATGATAAATAAAAAGTAGGAATAAGCTAATGATAAAATTAAAAAATCAATTATTCATTTTTTTCTTTAATTATCTTTCATTCATTCCTTACTTATCTTTCATAATCTTGATCATCATCTTATACATACTTACTTTTATCATCTTTACATGCTTTCATAATCATACATCATCTTTAACTTTACTTTCTTGCATCTTAACATATTTTGCATCAAGAGTGAGCCATGACTAATAGTCAAACATCAATCATTCTGAGCATACTTTACATAAAAAGAAAGCTATGACTATGGCCAAACATTAATTACTCCACATCATCATTCTATAATTTCATTAATCATCTTATTTCTCATTAATCAATCAGACTTCATCTTTCAATAATCATCATCAATAATAATTAATCATCAATAATCATTAAGCATTGATAATCCTAATTGATCTAATGCAATATGCCAATGCTATATTTAGACCAAGTGATTATCTTCGTTATCTTTGACTTATCGCATTAGTTATTTTGAAATGACTTTGAGGGTTGCTTTGGCGACTTTGAATTGCTCATGAGTCTTGGAGGTCTCACCATAGGTCAATGAGGGTGCATAAGTCATTACCACATATGATGCTTGAGAAATTCTTTCGTTCTAGGGCGGAGAGTAGCCAAGCAACAAGAACTGGGTGGCAGTTGCCCTATTCGTCCTATAATTAACATCACTGTCCTCCCAAAATTTTAATGATATATGGCAACCTCAACGTTTAACTAAAATGAAGCATGATGGCCCTTTATCTTGTCTTCATAATTAATCCTTAACATTAGAAATAAACTATCATAATTAACATCTCAGCAACATCGAAACGGGTTGTGTCTAGCATTGACATGGTCCGTGTTCGACGTTGGCATCGATGGTCGAGCATGCCGCTTCGGCGACACGACGTGGGCCGTGTCGGGTGAAGACATGATTCGTGTTCCATCTTTACATATTTGTAACAATAATAAAATAAACCTCTTAATACACGGGCCGTTTCCAGGCCGTGTCCATTTTCTGACGTGAGTTGCATCGTCCTCCATTTCTTCATTAAAATACATCAGCCATGCGTTAGGGCAATGCGGGCCGTGTCCATCATTAACCCTGACCATTTTCGCGATCATAATGCTATTAGGGTTTCTATTCATCTTCATCGGTAGACATGGATCATGTCTGATCTCAATAGGGTCCGTGTTTATCTTATCTTTCTTTATTCAATTTATTTGATCCTGATACGTGCCCTACGTTAGGGTGACACAGGCCATGTCCATTTCTTTCATAGTGTCTGTCAAACGATCCGCACTTATGGTTCCGGCCAAGGACGCGGCCGTGTCCAAAGAGGACTCAAACCATGTCCTGGCATAACATGTTCATGTCGGCGGTCTCGGGTCGTATCCATGGTGGACGCAGATTGTGTAATGCCGAATTGTTAGGCACGCATGGATAGCACGGTGTCATCTCGACAGACGCGAGCCATATCGGAGGGACATGGTCTGTGTTCCGTCACCATCTTCTTAATTAAAAAATGATTATTGCACAAAAATACCAAAATGATTCTAGCAGAATTAATTATTCATTTAGGCGATAATCATATATTAAACAACCTAATAGTCACAACAAAAATCTCTAGCATGAATCGTAACATGAAATTTAATTATGATGACAATATATTATTGGGATTCATCTATTTACATACCGAATCCAATAGGGTTGTTCTTCAGTCTTCAACTGCACCCTCTTGACTCTTGATCTCCTTCACGTTCTCCTAAGAGTTGGGCATAGTTCTAGGATGAGAGAAGGGATCAAGAGAGGATGAGAGAGAGAGGAAAAACCCTAGAAGAGAGAAATCTTACCTAAGCACCTGGTGGGAGAGGAGAAAAGGGGAGAGAACCTGGTGGCTATGGCTTTGGGAGAGAGAAAAAAACTGTGAGGGCTCTATACTCTCATGGCCTATTTATAAGGGTGTGGATTAAGGTTTTCTTAGTTTAAATCAAACTTCCAATTCTATTTGAAAATTTAAATCCCATACTAACTTGTTAAAATATTTGAATTTAAATCTCGAACTTCCATGTGGACATCCCAAAATGGTCCGTGTTCAAATCGAACACGACTCATTTGGGCCATATAAGCACAACGTCCCGTGGTGCTATTCAACACAGTCCATGTTGGAGAGAGAGAGAGATTACAGTTAATGTTGGAAAATGGAAGTGCGGTGGTGGGTATGGTAGAGGCTAACAACTTGAAAGGATACCCAGAGTATTGTTTGTAAGAAAAACTTAAGGAAGAAAAGAGTAATCAACACTAAGCATTAGAAGAGGAAATGAAAGCTCCACTAACTATGCAACACTCTTTACAATGATTATAACTCACTTGTTGGTCCAAATGAAAGAGCTATCATAATGAAAATGAATCAAACAGTTGGATCTTCAGATGGATTAAAGACACCTATGGTATGACATCCTTAATGGGTAAATCAACTATCCAGATGATGAAAAATCTAAGGTCTATTCCTTAATGTCTTTACCCTCATATTGTTAGCACATGATATAATGATTTATCTCCTTATACTATCAAATCATCCTTAACGGGTTGACTCAATGAATCACAAACTAAATCGTCCTTAATGGATCCATAGTAGGATAATAATTACTACAAGAATAATAGTAGATAGCGACGAAAAACAAACATCACCAAATCATTGCTACCTCATTGATAAATAAACTAGCAATAGTATAACGACAATTTGATGGCAACTACACACTTTGTTAAAACTTAGTCTCTATTAGCGATGGTTGGGCATTATTGCTAATATCATCGAGATATTGTCGCTGAAGTGTCGTTGAGTTATCGTTGCAAGTGTCATTCATTTTTCCTTTTTATTTAAAGAACTAACGACTTGCCATCACTAAACCATTCATGGAGTGACGCTACTCCATCGTTAAATTCGTTGATAAATTGTCCCTAACTCGTCGATATGCCATCACTAAATATCGAAAGTTGTCGTCGCTAACTTGTTAATAAGGTGTCGTTGCACCGTTGCTAAGTACATAAAACCTTACATACAATAGGTGTCATCACATCCAATATATATTCTAATCCATGCACAATACAATTAATATGTTTGAATAAGAGTATTAATAGTCGCATCACAATAGAAGTTTCAAAGTATCACAACACAAGTTTTTTATACAACAAAGTTTAATTATCAAATAGAAAGAGTCTAATCATCAGACGATGGAGTGCGAGGAGTAGATCGATCACGAATCGAACTCAAGACCTCCAGCAAAAGTGGCCTTACCCTATCATTCACGACCTCTCCAACAAAATCCCTCAACTAACTCATAGTCATGGGAGCAGATGTGACGACTGAACTGCATGAAGGAGCAAAAATAAAAGAACCACTCACATACGAATTCAATCTACCTAACCCATGAAGTCGTCCCTCATTAGTAAGTCCTACAACTTCTTTTCACACATTCTTATCGACTTTGAGGTATTTGTCATCATTAACGCCATACTTCTCCGCTATAAGCAAATCATATGACTCTTGCCAATGAAAATAATTAATTCTATACAAAAAAACTTAAGGAGAAATATGTGAAATGAGTGTTACAAAAATATACCTCAATGTGTTTTGCTTGCTACGAGACAAATTGACTACTCTTCTTGTTGATGTAAACTTCTTTGTACATAGTTCGGAAGTCAAATATGTCGCCACGCACCAAGGCTTAGTTCAATCGCATTTCATATATTAGACAATCCATTTGAACTATTTTATGATAAGATTCAAAATTATTATAATTTAAAAAAAATACCATTTTTCGTTTCTTCTCTATGAACCAATAGAGTCTCCGCAATGGCGTGTCGCATCTGACTTAGATAATATGTTTTTTTTGCCAATTGCTAACTTCTCCTGACATTCAGATGATGCCCTGCATGAAAAACAATTGGTGTTGGAAAAATATAAATCTAATCCAAAAATTACTTACCACGTTTTGCAAAGAGAAGTCTAAACTTCTTTTGAAATATGTAGATCTAGGCTTATCCTTTGTTTCAAGAATGATTCCGTCGGTGGTAAGCTTTGCATCTCAACGGTAGTTGAATAATACTCCTCTAGGGTGAATAGAAGCTATATTATTGAAAATCTTCCTTATTACACCATCTGAAAGACCTTTCCCATTTATACTTGTCCTAAAAAAATATCTTGATATTATTTTGTAAACCAATTTTAAATGAAAATAAAATAATTTTACCTTAAATGCATTGTACATGTCATCCCGATAAGACTACATGTTATCCCGATAAGACAATGGAATGTCCTTCCAATGAGCATAGTCTACTGGAAGCCTCTAAAGAACGAACTCGCTGATGTCACGATGAACACATCCCGGAATGAAAGCAAACCTAAATTGATTAATGCAAGTAATTTTATATTCATACATTAAGAAAATATATATTTTAATAAATCATATATTATCAGCTCAAAGATTGTTCTTGCCATTCTTTGTAACCTCGATAAATTATATGACGTTGTAAGGATTTTGTTGGGATGATGAAGATCGAACATGAACATTGTTTGAAATAAATGTTAACAAAGAGTAATAATAAATGAAATATTAAATGTCTGAGAGTTGAGACCAATCACATGCTTATCCTCTCTAGGTGGAGTGCCATGACACGTGCCGCTCCCATGAGCTTTCCCATGACCACGAAGAGCCATAACCAATGATAGCATGTCAAAAATATTATTCTAACATGTAAAAGCACATAGAAAATAATTTAAAATTCAATTTTTAAGATTTTTATGGTAATGGAAAATATAAGCATTTGTTACGGCAATAACTTATTCATGATCTTGAAAGTGAATCATATATTCCTTCATCAATCTCATTATCAGTGGTATCATTTTCATTTATAAATTATTCATTTTCAACTTCCAGAAGATGATGTATTTCGTTAATATTAACTTCTTCCATAGGACCATTTCTGTCACAAAATATTGATACTTCATCATCGTCTAATAAATTTATTACTCCCCTGGTTTTATGAGCTTGATAATAATCGACATATGATATTCAATCAAATATAGAACCTTCACCGTTCATCTTTTCCTCAATGAATAATTTGTTTTTTACTTTGCACTTTTCCAACCAATTGTCAGTGCTCCTTTTGATTGAAGGATATTTTGCATAATAAACTTATTGTATTTGCTCAGCAAGAATGAATGATTCATTAGAATTAAGCTTTCATCTACATTTCACATCGACCAATCCATAAGTGTCATCAACCTTAACACCATTTTGTAGATTAAATCAATGACAACGTAATATGAAAACATTCATGTCTTCAAGGTATGATAACTCTATAATTTGCTCAATGACGCTATAATAATTCAACCTCAAATACAGATGATACTATCCATCATAGATTTGTTTATTCCTTATTCTTTAGTGTGAAATCTATATTCATTGACGATGATACTATTATAAGTTGACATCTTTTTTCGGTCCATAACTCAAATTCCTAATGTCATTATTTACACTTTGTCATCATGTATTTATTTTTTAAGACAATTCAAAAATTGTTCATCTCATATTTACAAAGATTGATCATCCTTCGTATTACAACTCAATTGTCTTTGGAAATCTTCTAATTCCCTGTACAAAGAAAAATGAAATATAAGAATTATAACCTAATATAAATTAATATTTAGCAAAAATTTGAATAAAGATCTTCGATGAATTAGGAAAAAGAAAAGATAAAATGAGATTAGAAAGATGGAAAAGAAAAGATAAAAAAAATTGATCGACATATAATTTGATTGGGATTAGGATTATATCTCCCCATATTATCTCTTCGTAAAAGTTAAAGAAATTTAAATCTGTTGAATCTAGGATATCGAGATTATTTTGATGATCACAAATTAGTGAGGGAACTTAGTTTGTACTAATGAATTTGTTGAATTGATTTTTAAAAGACAGGATTTTTATGTTTCAGTAAGTGATAGGTCGACCGAGTTGAAGAAGGGATGACCTATGCACAGAGAAGACATAAAGGAAAAATCCTAAGTGTGCATCGATCGTCTAAAAGATGTGAAGTGGTCGACTAATGTGAATATTGAAAACTGAAGAAATGGAGTCAAGTACTGAGCGATCGACCAAAGGTGTAAGGTGGATGACCGAAGACAAGGTTGAACAAGAAAGGTCGTCCGATGAAGAACAGTGGACGACCAAAGGTTCTAAATCAACAATACAGAGGTTGAAGAATGGGTGCTCCAAGGAGAAGTGGTCGCCCTATGGTGAAGATTAGCCATTGATGATATGATTAAGGAAGGAACGTTTGTCCGAAGATAGACAGTGGACAACCAGTAGAGTTGAAGATGAAGATATTGGTCGTCCAAGGGTTTTAGAGTTAAGACAGTGGACGCCCGAAAGATTGTCAATATTTGGAAGAGGGCGTCTGTAGGCTCTTGAGTTAAAGCAGCGGATGATCAAAGTATTGATAGAAGGAGGATTGGTCGACCGAAGGTGAAGAGCGGACGACCGGTAGATTTCAGACTAAGACAAAGGTCGTTCCAGAGTCTTGAAGTGAAGACAAGTGGGCGACCAGAAGATTGTATGGTCTGAGGCGAAATGTTGAGCGGGCATCCGAAGTATCAGCGGACGACCGATGAGGAGACAAAGGTCATTCGAGAGCTGAAGAGACAAAGCAACGGTCAACCAGTATATCTGACAGAAGAAGGAAAGAATGTCCAAAGTATATGAGGGTTGTCAGAGTACGTCCGAAGAATATCAAAAGAATGAAAGGACGTCCGAGGATCTCAATGGAAAGATGAGCGGACGATCGAAGTACTGAGTAAAGAAACAGCGAACGTCCGAGGATCTCAATGAAGAATGAGCGGACGCTCGAAGTACTCAAAGAAGAATAAAAGGACGTCCTATGGATTCAGGGAGAATCAGCGGACGACCAGAGAAGTGTTGAAGAAATTGACACAAGTCAAGTCGGGCGATCGAAGGTGAAGATCGGACGACCGAAGTAGGTTGTCAGATGACTTCAACTGAACGGCGGATGTCCGAGAGATTGGTGTGCAATCAGCGGATGACTAGAGAAGAGTTGAAGAAGATAGAACAAGTCAAGTCGGGCGATCGAAGGTGAAGATTGGATGATCGAAGTAGCTTGACAGATGAGTTCAATTGAACGACGGACGTCCGAGAGATTGGTGTGCAATCAGCGGATGACCAGAAGAGCTGAAGAAGATAGCACAAGTCAAGATCGAACGACCGAAGGTCTGGCAGATGACCGAAAGACCTTGACTAAGGAATGAAGGCTGAAGGCTCTGAACTACGGACATCCGAAGGTGAACGGCGGATGATCGGAGCAATGGACAACAGTTCAAATGAAGACTTCACCAGAGCATCGGTCGACCGAAGCAGAGGAAGCGGACGACTGAGGGATAGGTAAAGAGTACTGTACTTGCATTAATGGCTAGTTTTTGAGATGAGAGATTAGGTCGTTGTGTGCAGAGTATATATTGTATTCCCAAGAGTCTTTAGAAGTAACTTTGGCAAATTTGCAAACTTGAGAGCCTGAGTGAAAAGCCTCAGTTCCTTCTTCTAAGCATTCAAGTGACGAATCCATAATAGAAGGAAGTGTGTGTTCAAGCGTGAACCTATAAGAGGTTATCTCCTTGTCCTCGAGAGAAAGAAAGGAAAAGAAGAAGTTGTAAGGGAGCCTTCGCCTTTGAAGAAGGAAAGTAGTGATCTTCGGAGGTCTCAAGCTCGAGAAGACCAGAGCGGGGATGTAGGCCAGAAGATAGGCCGATCCTCGTCAACAAAATCTTGTTTGTTTGCTTATTCTCTTTCTCTTCTTTACATTTGCATTTGTGTGCTTCTGCTAGGATAGTTTGTTTTAGATTATCAAAAATTTTAATACACCAATTCACCCTCCCCCCTCTTGGTGTCATCTAGATCCTACAATTGGTATCAGAGCATAGGTTGCTCATAAATTTGTAACTATATACAAATCTCGTATAGATCTAACAATCTAGAGCCAATATGACATCAAACAACTTTACCCTAGGTGAGGGAAAGTCTACTTCTAGACCTCCTCTTTTCAATGCATCTAACTTCTCTTATTGGAAGATTAG
>LTAE01012831.1:0-11239 GCA_001647135.1 Pontederia paniculata
ATGTTCCTCTCTCTTCCTAAAACAAGTGTTGACAATCTTAAGGTTATATGCTAAAGAAAAATCGATAATAGTTTGTCCTTCTTCATTCAACTCCCCGAAATCAAAACCACCATGAACCCTTGCATGCGGTCCCGCCTCTTTTAAACTCCGCCTATGTTTATAAACTCCGCCTATGTTTATAGCCGGTCCCAAGCCCGGATAAAGGAGGAGGGTTGTGTTAGGCCTCGACAGCCAACGTAAAACCTCGTCGAATCTCATTAACATGGATTAACAAATATATTGCGCGATTGCATTTAAGTTTATGGATAAAATATATATGCAGCACAAAAATGTGTTGCATATATGCAGCACAACTTTTAAGCTATTTGACAAGACATTTTTATTTAATTAAATTAAAATAAATCTAATGGTCTATATCTGCATTGGATATATGGAGCACAAACATGTGCTGCAGATTCATTGTCCTCTTAAGTTATATGTCTAAAATGTTGATTAAATCATTAAAAAATGTGTCTATTTAAATTTTATATAGGTAAACACTAACACTATGTTTTCTTTGAAACAGTGCACTGAATGCTTCAGTCATAAATGACATACCTCATCCTCCGCATAACCTAAAATCTCCAACTCAGATAAGAGCTTATGTGCCTTTTCAAAAAGATGACCTCTAGCATAAACCTTTAACAAAGTAGTCAAAATAACCTGCAATTTTGTCAAACTAGGTTTAAAATGTATAGGAAATTGAAGGAAATGGAAATTTAATCTTACAAAATACACATGTGATAGAGGCCATAAAGTGAAACATAAATCTTCGCATATACCATGAAACATAAATCTTTGCATATATCAATCAACTTCATGGTTACAATTATGAAGAATTGCTAAGAAAACTAATACTTTAATATTCAATCTCGTATTAATTAAGTTTAATTATTCTGGTAATAGCATGGATGGAAAAAGACTAGGGGTACTTCCTCCAACACCCCCTTAACTATAACTTTTTTCGGCATCTAAACCTCAAATTTTAGTCACCGAACTTATCTCGATTTGTCAATTAGGTTTTTCCATCAAGTTCCATCCAAAATTCTGTTAATTTTTTAATAATTATGAAAAGTCGTTTTTCCACTTGTTTTCTTAATATAATAAAAATATTCAAAAATAAAAGATAACAAAGTGTAGAAAAAATATTTGATAATCATTTTTTATATAATTTTGAATTGTTGTGACCATCCTTTTATATTTTCGCATTTTTTCTTATATTAAATAAGTAAGTGTAAAAATGACATTTCATAATTATTAAAATTTATTTTAACAAATTTATGGATGGAACTCGAGGGAGGACCTAATTGACAAATCAAGATAAGTTTGGGGACTAAAATTTGTAAATTTATAGTTTAGGATTAGATACGGAAAAAGTAATAGTTGTGGGGTGTTGGAGGAAATAACCAAAAGATTAAAACAGATGTAATTGGTAAACAGATCAACAATTCAGCTTACAAGAAAACAGAAGTTCTTTGCAACAAGGGTGAAAACTAAAATTGATTCTGAGATGAAGAAGATAAATCTTAAACTTGAGTAAGGAGGATAAAAGTTAATTGTTAAGAATCAAATGAAACCTTATTTGGTACTAATCCAGAAGATTTCATATCAGTCACCAACTTCTCAGCTTTCATATAATTTCCATCTGCAGAATATGCATTTAGCAAAGAGCTATAATGGAACACATTAGGAGAATAACCTTCATCTTTCATCTTCTCAAAATATGCTTCTGCTTCATCACATGAATTATTTGAAGCACAAACTGATAACAGAGCTCCATATATTACACTATCCATGCGCAAACCCTGATATTCAAGTTCCTTCACCAATTTCATTGCCTTAGAGTAGCCACCCTCCACTTTGCTGCAACCTGCTAAAAGCTAGTATAGCCAGAAAAGAAACTGAAAGGGTCAGTCACAATGCTGATATGGGTCCACAGGCAAATACAATTAAGGGCTTGTACACTATAAGAAGGTATCAAAAGAAGAAGCAAACGGAAGATACTTAGTATCATACTGTACTATAAGTGACCAAATCTGGTGATAGACCATCATTTTTCATCTGATCAAATAACTTCATACAGCTTTCAAACCTCCCATTTGTCATCAGGCAACCAAGTATTGAATTGCACACTGAAACATTAACTTTCATTGACCTATCAGAGATTCCATCATAGACTTCTAATGCCTTCACAGGATTTCGGCTTATACCCATATATTTGATAAAACTGCTATGGGATGCAAAATTCAGCTTCCCATGCCTCTGCATCCAATCAAAGAGCTGCAAAATTACATTCATTAGTAATTTTGTATTTGTCAACATTGAAAGGAGATATAGCAGGCCGAATCACAGAATTCACATGCTGAGTGCATTTTCAAGGTGTAGCAATTCATAATGTGCAAAATGAAAGAAAAGAGAAAGTGCACTGTACAAGTTCAACGGATGTACCATTGTATTCAACATTTGCTACTAGGAAGTTGCTTGGACACATTATATAACTCAGCATCATGCTCAGTTCAATCTATAACAGGAATTCACAGATTCCTGGATGCTGGTTATATACCAATAAGTTGGTCGGAGAAAATGTAGAGAGCAGGGAATTGTATAGTACTAAATTAGGTTTTGAACTTGCAAATTCAGCAGTCACTGTGTAGTAATGCCCAAGCGTAGTATAAGAGGAAGCAATCATGCATCATCCATAGAATGGGTAAAGAAAAGATTTTCTTGATGGTAACAACTAATAAGATAATTTTATGGTTGATTTCATGATTTTTTTTTCCATCCAAGGTTGGGTCACTAATTTGACAAACCATAAAGAAGAACCAAATTGCAAATTGAAACCAACTTAACTATATATATACATAAGTAGGAATAAAATTCTGACTACCTGAGAAATCTCTTTCCATCTTCGAGACTCTCCATAATGACGCAGAATGATGTTGAGGTCTTGTACTTGCAAAACTCCCACATTTCTGCACAACAGCAAATAATTTATAATCAAATGTCATACAACGGTACAAGTCCGGAAATTCGGAGTCATTGCGGTCAGAGCAAGACACCTCAAGAGAGCCAACTCCAAGTCGTCGGATGCTTTAACGTCGGCGACGGCAGCTCGCCTTGCCGGAGAAATGGGGGTCCGTAAATTCTCCGACGAACGGGTACGAGAGGCTGGCGACGAAGCGGTGGTGCAGGCATGGGATCGTTCAAGGTTTTTGGAGAGCGGGGGAACTCGACGGCCACTTCTAGAGATGTTGAGAGCAACGACGGGAAAGGCGCCACCCGCGAAGTGAGAGAAGGGGAGAGGACAAAGGGAGACGGCCGCCGCCGAATGGGCGTTCGCCGGGAAGGCCGCCATCGACGACGGCAAATGGGAGTTGGATAACAATTTGCAAAGTACGGCCAGGTGAGTTCATGTCACCTGTTGATAAATTTTATCGATTAATAGGTCTTATGGGCCGATGCGTAGCGTATTGAAGTATGAGTTGAAAACAAACTAGTACTAATTTCTGGTAAGCCCGTTTTTAACTTGGACCTTTGTCAGTCTGAAATTAAAATTTAGTCCAAGCCCATCTTTTGAAATTCAGAATTCATGTGTGAATGGATATATGTTTTTCTTCGGACAATACTAGTATATAAGATGTGAAATTCAAAACTTTGTCTATGAACATCAAGCACATTTTCAATGGGATTTAACCTTTAATTATTGAATAAACGAGTTGGAAAATATTTAAGCCTTTCCGAATCTTAAATTAGTATTATTCAAAATAAATGTCACATCCTAAAATCGCACCCTGAACACGGATCCGAATACCCTCCTTGAGACGGTACCTCAATTAATACAGCAGCTTGTTATTTGACCTTTGATTAGTCAACTTTATATATGAAAAATAATCTAAACTAGAATCATAAGATAAATGTGGAAGCATATACAAAACTCTTAAAGGTGTCAAACCAAATGATCATTAACTTAATAGAGAGAGTCTAACACTTGTTACAATTCTAGCATTTTCAAAAATAAGAAAGACACCTAAGATAATTCCAAGCCTTAACCATGTGTGAATCTATTCCATCACATCATCCTTGCAACTTAATTACCTATACAATCCAAACATACAGGGTATATTTTCATGAGCTATGAAGCACAATGTGTCATGTAAAATGCATAGATACAAAAACCTCAATGTAATAAATCATAAATGAAATTTCCATTACACTTTCAATATTTTACTAATTTTCAATGTCTAATAACATTTTCAATACGATGATTTCTTCATTGTTTATGTTTCTTTTTTGTCCTTTATTTTTGTCATTAAACATTAGTGACTTTGAGAGATGATAGCTCAGTAATATTCATGTTTGCCAAGAACTTTCATGCAATAGGTCAGTGGTGATGTCAATACCCATTATAAGGATGACACCAATGAATATTCTTCGTTGTATGAATAGGAGCAATCCATATTATAGGAACAAATGATTTCTCTATAGTTATACTACTAGTCTCTATAGTTATACTACTAGTCGTTGACAATGTGATGATAATAATACATTATAATAGCTCTCAAAAATTAATACACATGAACACCTCATCATTTATCATATATAACTTAAATCTTTCTTTGAATACTTAGGTCCTATTTGGCATGCCTTAAATAGTATCTACACCAGCGTGTTGTTTGTTGACTAAGTCAATACGCTATTTAAGATGTTTGATAAGTATAATTAATAATAGCACAACCGATTGAAATCTAGCATTTTAAGATGCTTGAAAGACCGACATCTAGAATACGATTAGTGTCTTGAAATTTAGTTCCAAATATATTCTTAAAAAAATTCATTATTATTCACTATTTGTATAGCAATACACTTATTCTTCTATACCATATGACCACTTTATTAGTTTATTAATTTATAAATCATTTGGTTAACCATTTATTTTATTATTATTTATTAATATTAAAATAGTTTAAATAAAAATAAGTCATTTAATTTTAAGATGCATATGATAATGCAAACTATTTAAATAATTATTTGTATCCATTGTAGTCATTTTGCATTTGTCAAACACTTTTATTAAATTTAATAATTAACTTGCTAGTCGTTAATCGCTAATATCAAGTCGCTATCCGCTATTAATTATTCAAACCGTTGGTACATGCCAAATAGAACCTTAGTACGTCATATCGTAAGATTATTCATCAGTCAAGGTTCACATAAGGTCTATATCATAAGTGTTATTGTAATATAATACTTAACAATCCAAAGACATATAAGTGTTTATCATAAAAGCTTCATTACAACATCATCCATAACAATCAGAAAAATCATATAATCATTTGCATGATACAAATATAATCATAAATATACAATGTACTACAACATCATTCACTTAAAGGAAATATCGAGGGCAACACATGGTCATAAATACATCATATAAGATTGAAATATACAAGTATGTCACGTCATTATTTTTGGACAACTTGATACGGGGTCATTCTTTTGGTCATAACTTTCTATGCACACCACGAATTGAGATGATTATGGTTTCTATCAAAACTATACTTCAACATCCATTCATACATATGGTGTACATTATTTTTATCAAGAAAACCCTGTCTTAAGCTCAAGTATAAGTAAGTTTGCATAATCTATTTTTTGGTACAACATCATATTGTGTAGTTTTTCCATCATTCTCCTTACTCACATCCCCATTTTCAAAAAAAAATATCCTACAAAAACTACAATTCAAGGCTATACATCCCGTTTACAATTTTTCAGAGAACTATGACTTCATCAAAATCTAGTTACAAAATGATGGACACATTGACACTACTATCTTGGGGTAGCTTGACCATGCCTCATTTTTTTTGTTATAACTTCCTGTACTCACTCTAAGTGAGGCGAACTAAACTAGATTTAGATAGCTACCGTCCGTACACACACACACACACAAGTGTGTGTGTGTGTGTGTGTGTAAAGTTTTGGACAACAAATACCTACTAAAAACCTAGTTACAAGATGGATCACGAAGTTTGGAAAGCTATATATCATAATAATGGAATATTCATTTTCACTTTAAACAATAATTCGATCATACGAAAAATCATAGCATTCATTTTATATTGAGAAATTCATATTTTCGAGAAGATCTACTAGGAGCATAGTTTTCGACAAATATTAAGCACTTCTCATTCCTCTTCTTCTTCTTAGGTTACTCTCATTCACCCTTTGCCTCCTTCTCCTTCTATCACAAGGGAGCTGATGAGATAGGGTATTGAGAAAATAAGAGGGAAAGGATGATCCTTAAACTTTGCCTGGTCTTTCACCGCCTTCACGGACCAATTCCGGCACCTTGAATGGACCTACATAATAGGGAGGGAGCTTCCCATTTTATTGAATCTCATGACATCTTTTATCAGAGAATTATTTTGCATAACATCATCAGCTCTGAAGATATGCTCCCATCATCCTTTATCTGCATACATCTTCTGACAACCATATGTTGCCTTCAAACTATTAATCAGGTCAACCTTGTCAACATATTGTTGCACCAAAAGAGTCCTACAAACTCTTCCAGAATCTAAATGTGAACTATATGTCTTTATTTGAGATATTAGAATGTTCGTATAGCCTGATGATCTCTTTGATGTAAATATCCATAAAGCTCTCAAACGAGAGCTTCAATTTCATAGGTAGAAAGCTAATTTTGTCGATTGATCAACCAGTACACATATGACAATGTGTCCTTTTCTTGGAATGGAGTCCAAGGTGATGTGCTACCACTTCCATTGTAGAATCCCCAATGGTTGGAGAGTTCGATATGCTCTCTATTGCTCGATCTTCACTTGTTGTCAACACAATATATTTGGATACATACAACTTCTCTCCGTAGAATCTTCCTTTTCTTTAACAGAATGTCTTTTAGGAACTTGGAGTAGGAAGGCATTTGTTGTATTGCCTCAACAAAAGGGATGTTGATGTGCAATTTCTTGAGTACCTCCATGAATCTGGTGAATTGTTGGTCGGTTTGAGTCTTCATTAACCTTTGGGGGAAGGGTACAAATCTCAGGTCGACCAAAGCTTCTGAGGTAGCGGGCTTGCTTTGGAATTGTCTTGTGGAGGTTCAGCCGGTTTGGAGTTAGGCTCTAGATTATCTCTAAGGTTTTGCTTCGACTAGGGGTTCTCCTTGAGGTTCTCTTGTGGCTCACCCCTCGAATCAACATCTCTAGGGCTTGCATTAGTTATTTTGGGCAGGGCTTCCTTCATTGCGGGTTCTTCTGGCTGCTTCCCACATCTGAGGGATACAACTTGACATTTTTCTTGAGGGATGATCTCAGGTTGCCCTGGGAATGTTCCTGGAGGTCTTGTAGCTGAGCTTGCTTGCTGCGTAATTTGATATTCTAGGATCTTATTATGGGAAGCAAGTCCGTCAATCTTGGTGCACATTTGTCTCAAGGCTTCATTCTGTTGTTTCATTGTTTCGCTTTGTTGCCTGAGGAAGCATTCCATCATTATTTCAAGGCTTGACTTTGCTTGAGCTGGGGGTAAAGCTAGATAGATGGGGGTGCAGGTAGGGCCAGTTGATGCTAGTTGTTTTGAGGTGGGTACTGATTATGTTTAAAGTTTTGAGCTGGAGGTCTTTGGTAGTTTTAGTTTTTATATGACAGATTGGTGTGTGATATGATCCAAGGTGGACCATGACTTTGGTATTATCCTGCGGCTGGGTTTTGGCCATATGATGCCGCAGCATTTACTTGTTCGTCTTAGGGCCCTTGGACATTGTAGTTGATGGCTTGACATTGGACAGCTACATGTCCAATCATTCAGCACTGCTCGCACCAAACAAAAGGTTGAGCAGGCTGGCTCGAGATTACTTCTACTGCATAGATCTTAGAATTTGAGGAGGTGGGGTCGTTCTTCTTCTCTAGAGTTTTCTAAAATAGGTTGACGATGCTTATAGCTAGGAAGAGAGTTGATCTATCTTGGCAGGGTTGGTGGCAGCACTTTGTTCTTCGGGTCTCTTTCTATTAACTCGATCTTCAAGTCATTCCCGATCAGTTTTGATGACTCTTTCGATTAACTGGTTCACTTCATCTGTATTTTGGGACATGATCTGCCCAACAATAAGAAAGCAAAACACAACTTTCCATCACATATCAAAGCACGAGATCAAGCAGCGATATAGAAGTGAAACTTTAAAACATTCAAAGAAGAATAGATAGAAACAGATGTTCCCCTAGGATTTCGGTGATAAGAGTTTAGGCAGACATCTTGGGGCTCATAGTTACAAATAAGAAAAGACTTTAGCCAACATAGTTCGTCGGAATAAAAACTAAGCACAGAGAATAATAGAGCTCCGATGTTTCGTCCTCCCTCCCTTCGCGTGTTTTGTGTCTTCTCCTTTTTAAAGAGTTTTTAGCCTTTCGCCCCAAGTTGTTCTCAAGTCTGGCAGTAAACTTCCATAACTGACCTAAAATCTCAGTGTAGGTTGTTATGGCAGGTAAGATCTCGACTGTTATGGTAGATAAAATCTTGGCCTAGGCTGTTATGAAAGGTAAGATCTGAGTTGTTATGGAAGATAAGATTTGGGTTGTTATGGCAGGTATATCTCTATAGAATCTCTAGAAATCCTTGCTGATCCTAACCAGTCACTTTAGCAAATTTGGGTTGGCAATTATGGAAGTTACCTTGGTCCCCAGCTGCGACAAAAAAGGAAAGGATTTAAAATTTCAAATGTTCAAACCGCATAAATCATGGAAGTTAGTTAAAATCCTTCTCAAATTACTTCAGAATCCCAGAATTTAAATATAAAAATGTTGAATATCTAAAATGTGGAAAATGAATATAAATCAGCAGATAATGTTTACAAAAATAGAGCTCTGGGCAAGTTTTTAGAAGGTTGGGTCCAACTTTTTAGGTATACATTTTATGTTATCAAGACCTACAAGGTCGCAATATTTGATCCACTAGGATCACAAAGTCAATCGAATATTGGTTGCATTTGTTGACCTTATGAGTTATATTTGTAACATTCTTGCCCACTAAGATATTATTCATTTTGAGTCTTGACCCATACAATTTTAAAACACATCTTATAAATCTAACACTACAAGAAAGGAACCAATTAGCGAGCAAATATTCGGCCACTATTTGCTCGCTAAAATTTTTTTCGAGCAATCCTCAATGAAGAATTTGCTCACTAAATATTACTCATAGTTAGCGAGCAAATTTTTAAGACACCGATTTATCTCTAAATGATCGCTACCTACTCGCAATCTAGTCGTTGAAAAAGAGTTCTTTTTAAAAAACGATAAACTGATGTCCATTTGCTCGCTCATTGGCCAATAAATGGTCGCTATTTTGCTCATTGATTGGTTGATAAATGGTCGCTATTTTATTCGCAAACTATTTTCTAAATTCCTCATAAATCTTTAGGAACATATCATATTTTACCCGAAAATTGCTCGTTAGATCCTTGACATTTGCTTGATAATTTTATTTTTAAAAGAAATAAAAATAGTAAAAAATAGATTATACATTGTAATATGATTTCATCACGTAATACACATCTAAGTAAATAATACTAAATAATAATCACGTAACACATAATGTAAACATCACAGTAAGATATTATATAATGTATCAAATGCTTCGAAGCATAACACACAATCATTAAAATTATCACACATAAGATGCATAATCATCCTACTCATCCTCATCATGATGTCGTCTAGAGGATAAATCAACCTTAAAAAAATACGCGGAAAGTAGTCCTCCAACATGGGCATCACATGAGCTTGTATGCACTCATCAACTACAATTCTTATATCATTTTCAGGAGGTTGAGAGATGGTAGAGCTAGCAACAGAAGCAGCACTCGCCATGGAAGATGACAATGGTCGTATACCATAAAGCCTCCCTGTCCTAGTAAGTTGCATCGAACTCAGGAGGCTGTGAGGACGAATACTTCTCTCCTATAAGCAAATCATAACTATCCTAAAAATTATATAATGATCTCACTTTGCATTAGTAAAAAACGTGTTCGAAATAAATAAGGACTAAGAAAATGTAAAAGCTTACCTTGAATAAGATTAGTAGTCTTCTTACTAGTATGCATTTCTTATAGAAGTCTCAATAGTTGATCTATTTTTCACACTTGTATTCCTATAATAAATAATATCAATGTTATGTCATAATGAAACTTATATGTAACTAAAAATATAAGTTTTTAGTCACCATGCAGCATTCCACTGCTCACTGATCCAATCCAAGAACTCATTGTTCGAAGTCTTATATTGATTGAGGAAGTTATCCAAGGATATCCCCCTAAAATCCTTTAAAAATAATACGCTCGTATGAATATGTTAAGTCATCACAATCCATCGTCACAAGTTGGCATGTTCCCCTATTACACTAGATTCCTCTGCACGCAACCCCAGACGATCCTGTCAAGGCTTGGTCCAAGTGAGGATGTTGGTGCCAAACTCAACATATGAATCTTCACAATCAATCATCACAATTGAATTAGTAGTCTTCTTACTAGTATGCATGTTCTTATAGAAGTCTCAATAATGGACCTATTTTTCACACTCGTATTCCTATAATAAATAATATCAATGTTATGTCATAATGAAACTTATATGTAACTGAAAATAAGCTTACCATGCGTTGTTTATGCTCTACAAATCTAACTGATCCTAGTGTGTGCTTTGATGATTCAAACATAATGGCTCTATTTTGTTTATCCGCTATTGATTACTTCTTCCATTTTTCATTGTTCCTATAAATAAGAATGTATAAAACATGATTTTAAGAATAGAAAATATAAGCATATTTTATACCTTTTAAAACTTACCAATGCTCACATGACCAAGTCCAAACATCCCTAGCTATCGCGGTTGGCGGATTAGTTCTCGCTTCGATTATATTACCATTAGTTGTTTTTGATGGAGCTCCATGATAATTGTATGGAATATCACTCAACCTTTTGCTTGCAACTGATGAAAAAAAGTTTTTTTATCGTTACCTCAGGAATACCTTCTTTAAATTTAAATTTCTACACAAAAGAAAATATTTGTTATTTGATAGCAAAAGTATGTTGAATATTCATATATATATATGTATGTATGTATGTATGTATGTATGTATGTATGTATGTACGTATGTATGTATGTATGTATGTATGTATGTATGTATGTATGTA
>LTAE01012833.1:0-13337 GCA_001647135.1 Pontederia paniculata
CATAATTTATTTGAGGAACATGAGATCTTGTCCGTACACCTCTTTTGAGTGGAAGGAAATTATGTCATGTGACATTATGGTCTTTTTTTCAGTAACAGACACAATGGACTTTTGTCATAGTTATTTTGGAGGAAATCAGAGTTATCATCCTCAACTTATGAAACATGGTTCTGTGGCTATATTGACTTCCTGATCCTTTCTTTTGGGAGGATTAATTACTTGATTTGCTGCTAAGATGATATCTTATTTCTATTAGATATGTACATGTATACTCTTTCTGTAACTTATGACTGATGGCATCTGTGCTTTCAAGCAGTTGTCAGTAATTCCATAATTTATTTGAGGAACATGAGATCTTGTCCGTACACCTCTTTTGAGTGATTTGCTTTAGCTTCTCACATGTCTGCTGGCAATAGCTTTTTAGTAATCATTGCTTTAGCTTATTCATATACATTGCATATATTTTTTTCTCAAATCAGTTGGCTGATTTGTTTTAGCAACCCATGTTGATCATAATGCATAGTATGCATTGGTTAACAGTGTGACCATTGTTTGAAATAGCTCTTAAATTGCTACTATCTAGTTGATGTCCTATTTCTACATGTACCTCAGCTGCATGTAATCAATAACTAAACCTGGTATCCATCTCAAGTTCCATTGTGTATATTACCACACCACATTTATACTTGATAAAAGAATATTTTAAGCAATTCATGCCTACTAGTCTGGATGTGAAAGTGATTATTCCATCTTTTGTGCTTCTTAAAGAAAAGGAGATTCTTTTTTATGAATGTGCAGTTGTACACTATTATTTGTTCTAACTGATGCTATTGCATGCAATACAATTTCAAGTTGACAAATTTATCAGTTTTCTTTATAAAAAATCTAGCACATTCTCATTCATGATTGAATCAAAGAGAACTAGCAATCTACATGTGCTGCAAAGATGTCCCTGCCTGTTAGATACTTGATAGCCGAATAGATGTAGAGAAACCCAGCTGGATACACCAGTTGCCCTGTGGCCCCCCTTGAGCTTGGTGTAGTCCATTTCTTCTCCAAGAAACCCATCCACCTAAGCAACAAATCAACGACTCTTACTCAGATTGCTATAAAAATGCAAACTCCTTCAAAAGGATAGAGGGTGCTTGCTATTTGTGTTTAGTTGATGGTTATGTTTGGTTTGGCATTACATGCTGAACTTCAGTAGAGATGAGACATTTCAAGCTAAGGGGTCTCTCTAAAATCCAAATGCCTTGCTGCAAGGGCAACATCTAGTAGAATTTTCTCGTATCCGCAAGGTCAATAACTTCTTCATAGTTTCAGACCTGGAAATTCCTATTGACTTTCTTATCCAACAATGTCCATATCTCTTATCCTCTATAATCTTTCAGTTATGGATCATGGTCTTCATGGCAACTCCTCTAGTTAATGTGTTAAATGATATTGCTACTTATTGGAAGGGATTAAATTATGTTGTCATCTTGAGGCGGCTTATCTAGAATAGTAATTACCTGCCATTATGTGATTATTCGGGTCATCAAAGTCTTCAAGCATTATTGTTCTATAAGCTATCCCATTCTTCAATGATTGCATCCCCAAATCTTCAGAATGAATCAGAGGTGTAATTTTTTTGGAAGAAATCAGAGTTTATCATTCTTCACTGATTTTCATAATTTATTTGAGGAACATGAGATCTTGTCCGTACACCTCTTTTGAGTGGAAGGAAATTATGTCATGTGACATTATGGTCTTTTTTTCAGTAACAGACACAATGGACTTTTGTCATAATTATTTTGGTGTATATGTGATACTGTGAAGCAAAGAATTTTTTACTTCTTGAACAAGAATATATGTTGATGCATTTATTCTTTGTTTTCTCTTTCTTTCCATGCTTGTTCATAGTTTTTGTTTTTCTGTATTGCTGGAAATAGGTAATGGCGACATTTGAACTTTATAGGAGGTCTACAATTGGCATGTGCTTGACCGAAACACTAGATGAGATGGTCTCTAATGGGACACTTAACCCAGAGCTTGCTATTCAAGTCCTTGTGCAATTTGATAAGGTTTACTTTTAAGCCCTTGAGCCATAAAAAAACTTTTAGGCCCAAGTTCTTTAGAGAAGTTTCATTATTAATTGCAATTTCTTTTCTTATCAATTTTTACCTTCTAGTCTATGACAGAAGCCTTAGATAACCAGGTGAAGAGCAAAGTTACGATCAAGGTAAATTATTTGCTTCTCACGTCTGCAGGCAGTAGCTTTTTAGTAATCATTGCTTTAGCTTATTCATATACCTTGCATATATATTTTTTTTCAAATCAATTTGGCTGATTTGTTTTAGCAACCCATGTTGATCATAATGCATAGTATGCATTGGTTAACAGTGTGGCCATTGTTTGAAATAGCTCTTAAATTGCTACTATCTAGTTGATGTTCTATTTCTACGAGTACCTCAGCTGCATGTAATCAATAACTAAACCTGGTAGTCTCTATCATTTCTTTTCCTTTTTTTTTTTTTTTTGAGGAACCTCTTTCTCTGTTCACAGAAGGTAAATGCGTTGAAGTTATTTAGGCAATTGATATGATTATAGATCATGTTACTCATGTGAAGTAAAATCAGCCCACCATGCTTGTCGTCTATCACACCCATTGTTAATGTATGTACCAAAAGTTGAATTTAACTTTTCTATGCTGGTGAGTTCAAACGAAATAATCAAGAGGGTGATAAAGGAAGAAGGATGAAGTGATTCTATGTAAATGTGCATCATTTTCTAATTACATTGTGTCTCCGGCATCTTGTTCTAGCTAACTTGGAGCTATTTAACTTGAGGGGTTCACTTTTTTCTCTCATGTTCTTCTTCAGGGCCATTTGCACACTTACAGGTTTTGCGACAACGTCTGGACGTTCATCTTACAAGATGCAACCTTCAAAAATGAGGAAGCTCAAGAACAAGTTGGGCGTGTGAAGATTGTAGCTTGTGATTCCAAGTTGCTTACCCAGTAAGTGGCATTTACGGTTTATCTTTCCTCCTAAGACCATGATTATGGATGTATAAACACGCTTTGGGATTCTATGAAACCATGTCCCACAGCTGAACTCATATTTTCAGTGGCACTTAGCTATCTGTCTATTCAAGCAAATGCATGTCTTTTGAAGTGAGTCATTTGCTTGTGCCGATCAACTTGTTATGGTGTTGGTTGAACTCCGAGCCGAGACATGAACTGGCGTGCCTTTGGTTAAAAAAGATGAAAGTGTACTGCCGGTTTTAATACTTTTCTCCACTGGAATCGAGTTCTTATCTAATACTAGTATTGGATGCTACTCAATTGAAGCTAGTTAAAAATATTGATTGTGTAACATTCCTAGTTCACTTACTTTAAACACAGCCATCCATGTCCTGAATATGAGATTTTGGAAAACAAAAGTTTCCATCTACTTGTTTCCAACTTCCCCTTTGTTCATGATGTATTTTCTTTGTTGGAAATTTATCACTAGGCACTTTGTCGGCAAAAGAGGCGGAAAAAATCTGTGATCTAGAACAATAGAATTCTACATGAGTAGGTTTCTCTCGTGCTATCTCGAACTAACTTACTTTTCCGGCGGAAAGGTGGGAGTTATAGCTATATGGAATTTTTTCTGTGGATATATTTCTTCTGCAATTTCTTTGATTCTTGCTCGAGCTGAATGATGAAAAATTAAGTTTCATTTCATTTTATAGTTGCTATCCTTGAAACTATCTCCTACTGCATTGGCCTCTTCCTTGTTCAATCAGCTGTCACACAGACTAACCCTATTTCATCTAAGCACATGTAGGAAAGTCCGTCCACGAATTGGTTGGAATAGTGCAACTGAGACACTTTAAAGAACATTTCTCTAGTTCTTTATTTTCCTCTTTCCTGAACTGAACAATTGAAAGAGTGGACAACCTTGGTCACACTGCTCGAATTATTATGTATGCATGACCGATTAAATGGATTCTATCAGATTCATTTGAATTGAACTGAATTTTATCAAAATAATATTGTTTATAATAATTTTAAATATTTATAGCATAATTAAATAATATATAGAATGCTTAATACAAGTTATTAATATCCATCCTCCTTTGTTCCTTGTAATTCGAGCTCAAAGAAAAAAGAGATAAGAGGGCCCTATTAAAGTAAAATATTATTTGTTATGTTTTCACAAGTAATATTACATCCCTAATTTATATGTAAAGTAGTCATTGTAACTGCAATAAAGATATTTACAAAATTCATTGACGGAATCCATAAAAATAACTTTCACCCTGTCAAGATTCTCGAAACTAAACTATATGATTGACAATATAACTCTAGACTATTTTAAAAGCGAACAAGAGTTCAATTTCTCTATTACAACACTAATTTATGAGTAAAGTAGTCATGGTAACTGCAAATTTATTTAATGGAAAAAAGATATCTACAAAATTAAATTTTTTTTAGAATAAACCTTCACCCTGTCAAGATCCTCGAAACTAAACTATATGATAGACTATAAGACTCTAAAACTGTTGTAAAAGCGAAAAAGAGTTCAATCTCTCTATTACAGTAATTTATAAGTAAATTATATGTTTCTCTTGCTCATCATATTGCTTTTTTTGGGAGGACTGGGCATCTCAAGAGATCCTCAATCTTTTGTACTTGGACAATTTTGATCTCTTCTTCTTTTTCAGTCAAGATCTATCGGTGTCCAAGGCTACTAGCATCTAATTAATTTGATATTTCGGACGCGTGTGATAAATCGGTTATACTCTCGTCAAATTGAAAACTTCAGAACTCAAACTCGGAATTACTAACTCCCGGCCGAATTGCTAACCATCTTTACCAACCAACTACTTGATTATTCTGACATCTTCTTTAATAGAATTAGTTAAGTGATTTCTCTTGAAAAAAAAACCTTGATTCCTTCGTTCATAACAAACAAAAATTGAGCAAGCTTATAAGCCTTGAAAGAAAATATTATGATGGCAAACGATAGATTGTTTATATAATGAACATAAATATTTAAAGATATGTAATCAGTTATATTTTGATACTTCAATCTTCACCATAAATAGGAGCATGATAATATCATATAAGCTGTAATGTTGTTGGTTCTAGAACGCATGCATTTTTACTGTTAATTTCATGCACACTTTCAGCAAAACTTTGGTAAAAGTATGCTAGAGGTTTAATTTCCTAACGACGAACCCTTCAAGGCAGAAAATTAGAAAGCTCACAGTTGATGAAAATGTTACATCAAAGTTATAGAAAATATCACTGAAATGCTAAAAAATAGAAATATCATATGTTGCTGCTGCTGCTACTGCTGCACATTTCTCACAATTATCGTTAAAATGTACACCATTTTGGTTCACTCAGTGTTTACAAGATAGGCCAAAGAACGTATATTACTAGCATGCTTCATCAAAACAAACACGGTGAACAGCTCTAGCCAAACAAGCCAAGGGCACTCTTCTAATCTTCCTGCCTTCAAGGAATGTACTAAGCCTTTATCCGCACCACAAAGGAACCTGTTAAATGAAAAGAAGAAAATCCTGGCACATTAGAGTATGTAGTAGTAGATTCCCTTTCTATACGGCTAATGCCTATCACTTTGATATTCTAGAACTTCTGCTAAATATAGTCGAACAAGAAATTAAAGAAACTACTCAAGATAACAAGCCTGTTTACCAGCAGAAAATTGTACTTTGATACAACAAAGTTACACTTACATGCTGGAAGGTTTGAAATGTCAGCAGAAACAGCACATGAAATTCCTAAGTTTGACAAGGCTCCCCTTATGATTCCGCAAGGAAAATACAAATGCATGCTTGTAGCTTGAGCTGCTTTGTTTTCAGGTAGTCCTTCAGAAGAGTCCTTCTGAGAAGCATCAGTTGCATCCGTCGAAGGATCTAGAGATATGCGTGTAAGCCAACGGAATTTATTATCTTGCAGCACAAAAGTACCCTGCAACAGGTAGATGTTAGAAGCCTTCACTCTGGATACATATACTTTGGAGATTTATCAACTTTATTTTAAGTATTTACCCTGTGATTGGTTTTTAGATTATCAATCTGCTTTTTGAACAACTCTGACCAGAAATCTTTGCAGATAAACTTGATTGCTTCCAGATGATCACTGAATCGAGGACGCTCCATTGTATATCTGCCAAAGAAGCGAACACTAAAATTTATGACCAGCAACATAGTTCATATGTTCATTAAATCTTTGTCATGTTAGTTTGCTAGCAGTAAATATATTATATGAACACCGGGAATTGTTATCAGAAAAGCAAGAAGAGAACAGCTGAAATTACACTTCTCTTTTCAACCACCGCCGCGACAAGCTTTACTCGCAGCAAAACAAAGATAGAAAAAAAGGGCCAAACATAATGCATGTGATATAGGGAACAAAATCAGACGATTAAAGAAAACATAAAAAAAGAAACAAAAGAAATTAAAACAACACATGGTAGATTAATGAGACGCACTCATGATCAGTCTTTGTTTTGGTTGTACCAACTATCAACAAATATGACGAAGAATTTGTAGAAGAAAAACATCATTTACCATGGTTGCTTTATAACGTCAAGTCAAAATAACCAGCAATGCAGTTTGACAAACACTGAGAGTTTGGACGAGATGGTGAAGCCGAGCACCGCATGTCCTCAGTAAGGTCTAAAATATTGATATTTCTTTCTTTTTTGAGAGAGAATCTAAAATATTTATATGCACAACATATACAGAAATGCTGCATATAATTGTGCATAATCAATGAGTTCAATTCCGGACACTTTATAATATAAGGATGTTACATTACATTAACATAAAGTTTTATTCAAACATTCAAGTCGACGAGTATGCAAACCTCTTTTAGACCAATATGGTAGCAGTAATAATCCAAATCTTCTAGTAAATCGAAGGCATTGCATTGAAGAAGAATTATTATATCTTCCCAATTATACATGCTAACATCCTTGAAGAACGACCTTGCTATGATGGAGAAGACAATGACATTTACCCATAAAGCAAAAAAAAATGTGTTTTTTGGTCCTCTTCAAGAAAACAACAGCAGCAGGAGTTCCAAGGCCCCAAAATCCTTAGTACACGCAATATCCTTAACTTTCGAACTCCGTGTAACAAGGGCACCGGATTGGTCTTAACCATGATGTATAATTCGAATCTATCTACAGTTGTAACAACTTTAGATTACAGGTTTAGATGTTCTACAATTTACGGATAGCTCGAGAAATTGAATCGCAGGTTTGCAAAGATCTAACTTCTATGCCAAGAGAAACAATAAATTTTGGAGAACTCCGTCGATTACAATTTGGACATGCATAAAAACACAGATCCCTTTCCGTTTCCACCCTGAAGACTAAGAAGCAGATATACATAGAGGAAAGGATCAAGGAGAGGAGAGAGGAAGATTATGCACCTCTCTGAGAGTTGGTGGCCGACCTGGTAACCGATGGCCTCGATCCGGCGAGCAGCGAGTTCTGGCTTGGTGGCGTAGAAGCGATCACAGTACGCCGAAACCATCTCGATAATTATGCCATCCACGCAGCTCTCTGCCACCTCCCGACTCATCTCCGCCGTCGCCGTCGGGGCCCTCCTTCCACCGCCGCCTCCTTAAGATGAGATCAGACGTCTTAAAACGATCTACAAATTGCGATGAAAAAAAATGCTGAGAAACAACACAATGTGCATAGTTATTGGTACTAGTAAAAGAAATTTGCAAGTGCACAAATTAGCAGGAAAATGATAGTAACCTATTTTTTTAACAAAGTCAAAATAAGCCAAGAACAAAGAATGCTTTAACGCTTCTAATGATCAATAATTCAATATAGGATGGAAGTCCATATTTTCTTAAGAAATTACAAGTTTGTGCCTACATCATTAACCCATGGTAAAGCCATATTTACATGAAAAAAGAAAATATGCAAATATGTTGCACCGCCGAAGTATCAGATGTTGGACTCCTGACCTTGAAGTATTATCATTAGTCCAGCTATAATAATGCAGTTCAAACATAGCAAAATAAGATTCCTGCAACAAAACTGGAATTTATAGCTGTAACGGATTTTGTTGTGCCTAAATGAACGCCATCACCCCAACAGAGATGAATACCAAGATAATCAATCAAAGTACCTGGAACCAACAAATAACTGCATTTGATGCTACCTTATGACAAAAAAACTCAAAGAACATGACAAAAAAAGGTGCCAATTTCATCCTTTCTTAGAAGAAAAGGAAAAAAATCGCACAAGCTGCATCAACTTCACCATCCCATCCTTTTCATTTCTTCAATCTCCTCATTTTACTGGACGCCTCCCATTTATTTATATTTTTCTTATTTCTTCATGTAAGCTTGAAACCAACTATAGACACAAAGTAAAACGAGGTATAAAATAATACACCAACTAGTTTAAATCTCCTGATGAAAGTTAGGTTACTACCTGCATGATCCCTAAATATCAAACATTTGCAACTCACAGAGTCCTAAACAGAACAATTGCATGCAATTTTACTAGAAAAATTCTTATTGCAAGCATATCAACATGGATTAACAGTAATCGAAACAAAGATAGTTCCTTTCATATCACACCAATCTACAATAAACAACCAGATCAGAAACCAAAACAACCACATACGATCGGGGTTCTGGTTCCAGCTGCGTGAGAACGAAAATGCAAGCTCAAAGGAAGGAAATGACCTCAGAAGGGCAGATAAACGGATAATCAATTGGATTGCCGGAACCCTAGATTCCGCCGGAGGGAAGCAAACAACCGATCCAATCTCGAAGAGGTGAGTCCAAGGCAAGCCGCCTTAAGATGACAACATAATTTAATCGCTTTCCAATAAGTAGCTATATCATTTAACACATTAACTAGAGGAGTTGCCATGAAGACCAAGGTTCATAACTGAAGATTATAGAGGATAATAGATATGGGCCTTGTTGGATAAGCAAGTCAATAGGAATTTCCAAGTATGAAACTATAAAGAAGTTATTGACCTTGCAGATACGAGAAAATTCTACTAAATGTTGCCCTTGCAGCTAGGCATTTGGATTCAGTGAGACCCCTTAGCTTGACATGTCTCATCCCAACTGAAATTCAGCATGTAATGAAACCAAACATAACCATAAACTAAGCACAAATAGCAAGCACCCACTATCCTTTTACAAATTAAAGAATGCAAGGCAAGAAAGGGGAAAGCATTATATTATCTGAAGAACGGTCCTACAGTGGATATGAACACTGTTGTCAAACACATAAAACAGATTCGACACGGAGGGGCCGAAGAAACACGAAATCGTATACACGTAACACAACCGATACTTCTAGATTTTGATATTAAAAATATTTATATATTAATTTACATAGAAAAATAAACATTGCAATTTTTTCAACTAAAACATAAATAAATAACAAGAATAAGCGAGTATAACAAGATTATTATTAATATCATAACTCATAAGTTCCTAAAAGTCTGTCCAAATGATCGTAATGATCCCTAACAATCCTTTCATGATCCTAACAGCCCATCCTATTAGCACAAAAAAAAGAGGACAAACCTCGCAAACAGTGCTCGCAGCAGGGGAGCTCTGTCTGTGACCAGGAACGTCATTTGCCTTCCTGCTCATGGACAAGGGGGGACCTTAGGGCTCCCACTGCTCGGAGCAGGGAGCCCAAAAGCTTCCTGCCCGTGCTGGGAGAAAGAGAGGCATGCGAGCAGCTCCTGCATAGAGAGAGAGAAAGGGAGGGAGGGAGAGGGTGAGGAGGTAGGAAGAGCGGGAGGGAGAGAGGAGAGAGAGAGAGAGAGAGAGATTCCTAACCCAATCCTAAGCGTGCTGGTAATAAACGATTCAGAGTGGGATCGAGCACAAAAATCCGAGGTAGACAATTGTCCGATTCTATGTGTTAGAGCACATTTTTGACAACATTGGGAAGAAACTTGGGAGTGGGAGGAGAGAAAGCTACTGTCTTGCATAATGGAATTCCACCTTCTGCAAACCGATCTCATTCTAAAAATTAAGAAAGGAGGCACCCTAGCAAGAATCTCCATAAGAAGATCCTCAGGCAACAATGCCCATATGTTATCTGCCATTTGAACATCCACATGGATGACTTTGGCGAAGGTTGCTACGGTCTACTCGTCAAACCCCCCAGGTTTGGTCTTGATCATCTTCCGCTGAGAAGGATTTGTATTCCTTCACCCAGTTCGTGTTGATGGAACCAAATGCTTGGAAGACTCATTTTCACCAAAGATGCAACTTCTCACAAACTGAAATCCTATTTCTGCCATTTCATCCATGTTTCACTCAGGTCATAATGCAGATGACCCCAGAATCAGATACTATTTCCTTGTCTTTATGAAAATGCACAAAAAAGAACAGCAATTACACAGAAATTTGACAAAGCGAACATAGCTAATCCAATTGCTATCAAGAGCAAAATTTGAATAAGAACGGTCAAGACCAAACCCTGAGAGTAAAGGGCTTAGGGCATCGTGAGCAGCAGTAGCAGGTCAAGACCAGCAGTACAGATCGCGAGCAGCAGCAGAGCGGCACTGAGAGTAAAAGGCTTAGGGCATTGTGACTTTTGTGGTGAGTTGGTCACATGACCAACTAATCCTAAACAAAATTTTGATATCTTTGAATCACATCATCTTCTCTTAAAATATAACCATCATTATTATTGTCGATAATTGGTTCTTCTCCAAATTCAATCCAATACTAATAATCTGGTTTAAAATCTTCTTTATACAAATAAATTTAACAACTTCGATCGTCTGAAATTTCGTGCTATACCATTTTAGGCATGGACATCTAATTGTTCCTTCACATAAGTAATGAGACGACTGACAAACAAAGTTAATAAAATATTGAAACCCATTTAAAAATTCTGCAGTGAGTCCTCTACGATTAGGATTGTACATCCAATGAAGATTTTCACGAGGAAACATTTTCCTGCAATATAATCTAAAAAAACTAAATTTTAAAGCATTTATCAATCATCTAACATAATTAAATTTTTAAATCAAAACAATTCAATGCATTCAATTTCTAATGAAATAATAAAACAAATATTAAACATTTATGACTATAAAATTCATATAGTGCTATGTGAACGAAATCAACTCTATAGTAGATCTTCCAAAATTGCCTATAAATTTAAAACAAACAAGTATTAAAATATTTATAATTATCTATTTATCTAACAAGATATATTAACATATGATTAGGAGATTCTATGCAATATAATAATTAAAACATGATTCTAGGCGTGGCGGCGCACCTGCAGCGGCGTGGCCCAGGTGCGGCCGCGCCCCTCCNGATCGCCGGAGAATAAGAGAAAACGAGAGCAGAAGAGGGAAGAGAGATCGAAGAGACCTTGGTGACAAGAAAGAGTGATCCGCCGCCGGGCGACGACGAGCACACCGTCGGAGAGAAGAGAGACGCCGGAGAGAAGGAACAGACGGAAGGCGTAGGGGAGAGAGAAGGAGAGGAGAGAGAAGTGAGCTGAAGGTGATGAAGGGGGTTTGTATAGCAAATTGCCATGGAAAAAAAAATGCCGAGGAACAACACGATGTGTTCTTTGGTCCCGAACAGCAAGTCTTCCATTATGATCCAATGGGATACACGATTCGTGTGGGCCTCAGTTTTGGGGAAGAGGAGGAGTTGGCGAATAATTTTGTTTTGTTTTTTTTTGTTGTTTTTTACCTTTTTTTGGTGTAATTAGTTATTTGATTAGTATTATAACTTTGATTACTATTGAGATTTTTCTTTTTGCAGTTTTATTTTGATTACTATTATAATAATGCAGCGTTATATAATTGATTTTTTTTATGCCACACGCGACCTACGACTTTAAAAATCAATGGCCCAAATCATATTTAATTTATGATCCAAAATTTTAAATAGATAAGATCTAGGTTATTGATTTCTAAATCAATAGTCCAGATCATGCACCGCGTCGGGTGCATAGCAAATTGCTATGCACCCCCATTAACCTCATGTTAGAGAAAAATGGGGGTGCATAGTATTTTGCTATGCACCTAGTACGGTGCATGATCTGGGCCACTGATTTAAAAATCAATAGTCCATATCATATTTAATTTATGCCCCAAAATTTTAAATGGATAAGATCTAGGCCATTCATTTCTAAATCAATAGTCCAGATCATGCACCGCATCGGGTGCACCCCATTAACCTCTATATGTTATTACCATACTTACGCAAAATAATTTGATATATGAAGTATTTATAAGAGGTTAATGAGGGTGCATAGCAATTTGTTATGCACCCAGTGCAGTGCATGATCTGGACCATTGATTTAACAATCAATGACTCATATCCTATTCACTTAATGACCCAGATTTTTAATTAGATAGAATTTGAGTCATTAATTTTTAAATCAATGATCCATATATGCACCACATTGGGTGCATAACAAATTGCTATGCATCCTCATTTTTCTCTATTTATAAATATATTTATTTATATTTTTTTTAGATCTTGAGGAGAGAATAGCTCTAATAATTGTATTAAAAATTAGAATTCTTTTTTTTTCTTAATTTACTTGAGTTAGAGTTATCTTTAAAATGATATTTTTCTCTTACCCCTTTAGTCTGGATAACTAATTTTAAAAATAATAAAATTTTATTTTTTTAAGTTATTTAAAATAGGACTCCTTATAAATAATTATTATTTACTTATTTTCATTAGGACATTTACTATAAATAATTAATTACTTGAATTATGTTTTTTTTATAAATAATTGTTATTTTCTTAAGAACTCCTTACTTAAATTATGTGTTTATAAGATTGTTCTCCTTTTTTATATAAAGAAAAAGATAATATAAATTTTATTCATATTCATAATTTAAAAAATTATCAATATTTTTTATAGTTTTATTAATTAAAAATAATTAAATTATTTTTTTTCAAAAAACTATAGATGCGTTTCATATTTGAATTTTGATAAACACTTTTGTCTTCTAGTTCGAATCAAAATACTACTGCGACACATATTTTGCATCCGAATTCAAATCATATAATTCACCGTGTTAACTTAGTGAGAAGCATATATGAATTTAGAAAAAATAAAGATTTTCCGAAATCTTTTTTATTGACGAGTAAACCGGGATTGATCTTAATCTCGTATAAAAAAATATATTTATTTCCAATTTATATTTTCCTACTCTTATATCCATACAAACTTACTTCTAATCCAATTTTTTCATGGCCCATAATAATAATCGAAAAATAACAAAGACTAACGAAATAATGCAGATCATAATTTTTGTAGAAGAATTTAAGAATTAATATAATA
>LTAE01012834.1:0-13337 GCA_001647135.1 Pontederia paniculata
GCGGAGCCTCGTGTTTCTGGAGGGGAGTGGCAGCTGTGCTTTCGCGGGTATGCCCTTTGATGAAGCCACTGCTTGGCTCTGGAGAGGCCTTCTCCTTTTGGCAACATGAATGGTGCTCAGGCGGTCCACTAGCAACTGCATTCCCTCGGCTCTGGGCGTTAGCGACACACCCAGCAAGAACAGTGGCAGAGTCTTGGTCTGAGGCAGGAGGCATGGGATCTGGCTCATGGACCCCAGTGTTTAGGTCCACCCTATCAGATCAGCGAATAGCAGAGCTCCTGATACTCCACCAGAGGATTGCACCATTTCAGCCGAACCTCACACGACAAGATGGGTAGGTGTGGGACCCACTACCTTACTTGGCCCGTAGACTATACCTTCAGTTCCTCTCAGTTGCCACCACTTCAGCAGAGCTCCAGTTGGACTGCAGATCTATTTGGCGACTACGGGTACCTCTGAAAGTCAAGATTTTTGCTTGGCTTTTGCGGCGTGGCCGGCTTCTCACCCGGGCTTACAGAGCGAGATGGGCGCCCCAGGCGAAGACATCCTGTGTTATGTGTGCGGAGGCAGTGGAGGACACCGCACACCTGTTTTTTGAGTGTCCGACAGTATGGGAGATTTGGCGCCAAACAGGCCGCTGGCTCACCTTCCCTTCGGATGCAGAGGAGTTTTGGAGGTCACTACGTACTTCTGCAAGTCGGAGGAGGCTGCTACTGATGACGTTTTTAGCCGGTTCCTGGGCCATATGGCTCCAGCGCGCAATCAGATCATTTTTTGTGGGGAGAGATGCCAGGTTGAGGTTATTGTACACCACATTTCTTTTCTTCTTAGAGAGTGGGGTGCGGGGTAGGGGGCTTCTCATCCCCTGTTTTCTTGTCACTTTTGCCGCTCTTTTGTCGAGAGCGTTTACTTGTACATGACTCTTTCTGATATATATATACATGGATGACAACCGCATCACCGGAGGTCATCCTTCTTCTCCTAAAAAAAAAGCAATAAAAAAACTTACTGCATGGACATTTAAATGTACACTACAACATACTAAGACTTACGTGCAAAATAAAACATTCAACACATCAGGAAATACCATAAGATGGAAAACTTAATGCTGATTAATGTATAAAAATTCAGAAGCAAGATATAGAAATTAAGTCCCTCTCAGAAAAAAAGGTTGAAAGAAAATAAGATATGCGGATAGGGAATTAGTCAAGAAACTGGTGCATAACAAAATTCTGAACTGGTTACCTCTGTGAACCAGAAGGAACATTTGACATTGAAAGCTTATCTATGTTACTGTGGTCTGCATTGGAATTTTCCAAAGTGTTGCCACTTGTCCAGTTGACTGGAACCAGAACAGCAAATGCCAAGATGGCCATAGGAACAAAGATTTTAAGCCTACAAAAAAGAGAAATAAAGCTAAAAATAAAGACAAGACTCATAGGCAAAAGCCCAGAAAAAAATACTATACTAAGACTTAATAAATAGAATAACACTTTGACCATCAAGTTGCATATCAAGATACATCCGTAGTAACAAGTATTTAATGATAAGCAACATGAATCATGAATTTGTTTTGCAATATAATTTCAAAGGATAAATCTGATGAGGCAACGAAGCTTTAAGTTCAGCTATATATCATGAATCACTATCCATGTGAAAGTATGATGAAAATTGAAGAAATTAAGCAAATTATTGCAGAAAGTTCTTTTCAAAACCCATTACCAACTTGATTGCTTCTTTGCCATCAGAAGTTATTTTTCTCTTTTGCCGCCTGACACTTAAAACATAACTAATATATTGCAGAATCTAAAGGTCCCTAAGAGTACACAAGCTCCATGAACTCAGAAACAACAGAACTATCTGGTGAGAAGCTATAGATAATCAAGATTAATCCAAAAGTCAGAAAACACATTCCAAGATGAAGAGGAAAGGAAAATGCCCTGTGAAATATTAACTTTTTGTTCTCATTGAAATAAAAATTGTGTTAATCAACTAATCTACATGGATGACTTACCTGTCCCTTTTCGCGTAAAAAATTACTTAATCAATACAGAAGACCTAGTAAAGGACCATTATTTAGAAACATGAACAGATTAATGTATACGCCACCTTCCAAAAAATCAGTTTATTTTTCTTTCTTTGGATTTACTTCCACAGTTGAGCAGATACAGATAATAAAGAGATTAGAGTAAAAGGAGTATACAGAAAGTTAAATGACAAAAGTGCATCACACGATGTGCATTAATATGTGCACGATATACATCAATAGTGTAAAGCATGTCCTCCAACTTGCAGCCCATTAAATGGGCTGTACACTCATTGACCCCTAAAGACTAATCCAAAACATTAAAAGCATACTTAAAGATGAAGAACAAAGAAACATGAACCATGAAATAATTAACATTTTTCCTCTTGCAAACAAACAATACTTTTTTAATGCAATTCAAGGAATATTCAGATTTTTCAACAAATATAATAAAATCAGCACATACTTAATATATAATAAAGTCGACAGATAAAAAAAAAAGATTACTTAAGTACCCAATCAAGTATATCCGCAAGTAAACAGCAGAATCAAGCCCTGCATGTTCTATAAGCTCAGGCTCAGGCATTTTGAGGGCAGCTGGGATCCACTCCAGAAATCTCATATATGATCGCCAGTTCAAATTGATAAATTTCTTAACAAATGCTCCAGAGGATGTTGGACTGCTTCTTACACCTCTAATATACCATTTAGGAAAGTAAACCCTATCGTTTACTGGTTGCAGTCTCAACACAGCAAATGCTATAAAGAACACTAATGCACTTAGTATGTTGATGGCTGCAGCAAGTCCTATGTCAACTAGAGTAGCCATGACTGCCTCTCACGAACCTTACTGCAATCAGAAATGGACTTTTGTTAAATAAAGGATATGTCAATTAACATAAATTTCAAGGGTCCAAAATAAGTGCTCCAGTAAAAGAATTGATAAGCAAAATCAATGCCTTGACTAGAAATCAACCAAATCAATATCATATATTTTTGAGAAAGCAAACCATTGTAGCATATGCAGTACACAAGCCATGTTGCCTAAACAAATGGTGATCAGCCAGCGCTAGAACAACCTACATTTGATCTAGTAGGATCCACACTAGATCGGATAAGAATAAATAAATGTCACAACAAACTAAGCCAACCACATCTTGGCCCAATGAGAAGTCAAAAGTAAAGACCCACACAATTGCAGAAGGTTCAACAAGAAGTAATCAAGGTCCAAGAAGAAGACTCCAATGCCCAGCCCAATGTGGCTAGGCCTCGACCCGGAAAAGGGCTCAGCCCGTGATCATGGCCCGCCAAGATCAGGAACAAAGCCAAGAATAAAGTTTTGAGGCTCGACCCAACATGCAATGGTTGACATGGGAGGAGCTAAGCTCAACTAATGACCAGCACAAGTACCCTAGGTATAGCCCAAGGTTGTCGAATTCGAGAATTCATGTAAACTCGACAAAAGCTCAATAAACTCATATCGTGAATTCATGGAGTTTATGTACCAATTAAATTTAATTATAATTAGTCAATGTAACCGTAATAAAATAAATTTCTATAATTAATTAAAATTTAAAGTTAAAAAGGTCACTAATTAATATATTTACGTATTTTATTATATCATGAAGTTATGATCATCATCATATGATTATAAATCGTAAAGTTAAAAAGAAGGTAATAGTAAAAAATAATCAATACATAACTAAAAATTTATTTGCTTAATCTCTAAAAATATAAAGACCATTATCATCATCATCATTTTGTATCATTATCATATAGGTTTTAAGTTATAAAAAACAGCAAGAGATAAAAATACATTAACGTAAGTGACAACAAAATTTCATCGCATTATCTATTTTTGATGAATTGACCTCTTAATCATTAAGAAAATTTTCACTTAAGGGAGAGAGATGTTACATTGAGAACATTGTAAACCACATTGATTTTTTGAGGCGTGAGTGGGGGGAGGGATAGCTTGTTTCTGGAGAGCGCCCTCTTGGGACCTCCTCCCTTTCTTTTGTGACTATGATCTCTACCATACACATTTGTACATTTACACTTGAAAGTTCTAATACAATATGGATGACTGCCTAACCTAGTAGTCATCCTTCTTTTTCTCAAAAGAAAAAAAATCGCTTGGAGCCTCACCCCTTGTGACCTGAGGCAATACATATTAACGGAGGTGAAGCTCCAGATATTGTGGTGGCGACCGAAAAAAAGCTAACACTAACAAATATTTTCTTATGCAAGAAGAAATTTTTTACAAACTTGTATATGGTCATGCAAACTCGTATAGACCCTATAAGGGTCTACACAAATTTACATACTCTTTTTAATCAATTTATAAGTAAAACCAAGAGTTTATGTCATATAAGATTCTATAACAATTTGAGTCATTTTGTTTGTCTAAAGTCTTAACGCATAAGAGTCGATTCGAATTTAAAAATCTGGCATGAGCCATCCACCATGACTTGCCCAAGTACCCCAGGTCTGAACCAAGGACATGGTCGGTCCAAGATCAAAAGCCAAACACAAGATGATTTCACTCAAACCCAACTACGCCGGAAGGACAGTGTTAATCTAAAGGACATGTGCTACGAATTGGAGAGAAGACTAAGTTCAAGTAACATTATGTCCTGTTTATATGAGAAATGTGCTTCAGCATATAGTATTAAGACTATGGAAGGCTGGCTGAGGAGTCCAAAGGCTAATTTCAAAATTGTGCAACCTAGTACTAGCTCAAAGTGGAATTGATTCCAGAGATGCAATTTGTTGTCACAATTATTCTTTTTGCTCTCTAAAAAGAACTCTATTGTAATCATATAATTCATATGGTGTCAATGTTTTCCAACTCTCATAACTGAACTGAAAGATGTTAGCATGAAACAAAATGATGCCACGATTTGTGAGTGGAGATGAATGACTCTTGTGGTGAAACAGAATATATATATGAACATCATAGTGTTAAAAGTTATTCTATTTGAAAAGCTTAATCATCATGGATGCCCTTTTCAAAATGCGTATTTGATACTCACTAGCATTCAAAAGGCAATGCAATATTATTATGTGCTATAAATAAAACTCAGGTGTAAATTTATGTTTCATTGTAAAATGTAAATTTTCAATTGGGAAAATGCTTCCTCTGTAGGTACCATGTGTATTATCATCCACCTATCTCTAGTAGGCATCCCATATCTCAGGAAAGTATCTCCAAGATCCACCAACCCAACATCTTTAAACATCTTCACCGTTTCCTCAAACATCATCATGCCCTCTTCATTGGAGAAGCAATGCAAGAAAATGTTGTCGTCAAATCTAGACACCTTCATTCCTCCCCACATCTCCTCTACACATATCTGATGACCTGCAATGTTTTCCACACTTTATGAGCTCGTCAACAAAATCTCCCAAAATTCACCAAAATAATGTCCCCTTCCTTCTCATATTTTCCAATTGACCTTGAAGAGAATGATGTAAGCGTGCATTATAGGTTCACACCATGTCTTAATAACTTCATTTTACGTTTGTATAGCCTTCACCATCCTCCTCAAACTCAACAATCTCTTGATCAGTCCATGTTATAAACTCAAATGACGTTGTTTGATCCCATTTTGCTGATAATGCCTTGAATTTTAACCCATTTGAAAATCTCTGTTCCTAATAACACACTCCATAGTTAAAGACACTCTCGCATACGGGGTCTCATTGTCTAGACAACGAGCCTGAGAGAGGTCAAAGATCCTCCTATTGAGGGGTGTGGGTGGCAGAGACCCTTGTCGAAATTCTTTCCGAGTATTCTGTATCTGAATCGGAATTCCATATTTTTTATGATAGCTGTTCTATTCTCTGACGTCTACTGCAGAGCAGACAAGTTTCTATCTTTAGTTAAGAGAGTGCATATATAAATTCACTAGAGTTAGGATTAAGAGATGGTCTGAGTAATTGTAATCCTCTATAAAATTCTTTCATCAGATAATATTTTTGTCTCCGTTTAAGGACGTAGCCCAATTAAGAGTGAACCTCATAAATCTGATGTGTTTTCTTCTGTGTGCGATCTATCTTTATCTCATCTGATATCTGCATCACTTTGATCATCTTATACCCATTAAATGCCCATACACAAGAGCACCCAAAATGGGCTGTCCACCTCAACTCCTCTCTTAATCATTTCAGCAAGCAACATTAAAGCATGCAAAATCCTTCCTTCTTTGCACATCCAATCATTTATCACCATGTATGAAGCAAGACTTATAATGCGAAACTGCAGAACCCTATAATCAATGACATTCCCCACAAGTGGCATCGTTCAGACTTGAGAGCCACAAAGGCTCTCAACTTCTTCAACCAGCTTCTTATCGCGTGGTATCTTGACCACTGCATTTAGAGTTCCCACACCACATAAACATTCCTACTGCATGCGCAGGTGGGCGATTACTTCCACACTCTTCTTGGTGTTTCTTGTCTCGGTGAGCGAAGCGACGAGGGGAGGGTGAGAAGTGGGAGAAGAAGGAAAAGTGGATGCAGTTAACGAGGCGCCAAGAGCAAGAGCTGAACACCTGAAGGAAAAGCTCGTGGGGATGGGATGGGCGAGGAGGAAAGGGAGGTGCATCGGAGGCTTGATGTTGCTGGTCGACTTGCGCCGGTGAGAAGACGGAGGACATTGGACAAGTCATGCAGTGTAAAGTAGTCAAATTTCAAATCCGACGAGTATGACAGGTTTAACTACTGGAAAAAAATATGATTTTTTTTTCTGGCAAATTAAGTTGAAACTACGACAGAAAAGGAAAGGCATCGATTGAAATTATGACGCATAAATTTAAACGCGATCATGATGCAGATTGATCTAACTCTTTCAGCAAAGTTCTCAACAGAGACATAATGCAACAGGGAAAGAATAGGAAAAGCGCACCGAGGAAAACAAGAACTCCGACCGGCCGCAGAGGCGGTGGCTGCTGACGCACGGCGACTGCTTCAGCGAGGAGGAGGATGAGGATGAGGATGGTGGAGGCGGAGCATAATTGTGGTCGCATTCTTCGTCGACGGAATTAAAGATCCAGGCGAGAATGGAAAAGGATGTGGGGAAGAAGCGGAGGGCCACTCCGACGTCGAATGATTTGGTCACGAACAAAAGAATGGAAAAAAAAAAAAACATCTCTCTCTCTCACCCACCGCCAACGCGCGGGAGGAAAAATAACACACGCAGTTGAATAAAAGAGATTGAGAAAAAAACAAATAAGTATGATTATTTTTTAAAAAAATTAAGTATAATCCAATTAAAACAATATTTCACCGTTTTTTTTAAAAGAGACAACACTTTTAATTACTATTAATTTGATTATATTTTTTACACTTCTAGTAATAATTCTAAATAACGCATCAAATTAGAACTGCTTTATTATAGCCATCAAATTTTAATCTTCATTGTTTTAAATTAAATAAACTACTAACCATCTTAAGATTTTTGGATAAATATCGGCTCATAATATTCATCTAAGATAACATTGAGAGACCCGTTATAAAAGTATATTTAGAGATTCTAAATTCAATTTGATATCTTATTAAAATATTTTTTTATATTCACATGATATCTTAATTAGCTTAAAATTGTCAGCAATTTGTATGAGCCATTGAGATCAGGGGCGGACTCACATATACCCCAGGGGGCCTCGGCCCATAAAATATATATATACGTATATACTAGTAGTTATAATCAATAAATAAAATAAATATTAATAAATTATTATAATTATCTAACTGGCATGGTGGATATGTGATTTTGGCAAACGTCTAGAAATCTAGAGTTCAACTATTGGTTCCTTCCTTTTTTTTTTAATTTATTGTTATATATTTTGTTCCCTCCCCTTCTCCAACTTTTTGGCTTTCCTATCTTTCTTTCCTGAGTTTGTTCTTGATTGAGAGTCTTAAGATATAAAGATTACCTTATCTAATCTAGCTCTCAAGTTTATTATTTTTTTTGGATATTGACCTTCAATTTACATTTTTTAAATTAATCTTATTATCAATATCCTTGTATTGGAAAAAGTTAAAAGTGAACTTAATCTTAATTCAGTATTATAATCCTTGTGTACTAACTGGTTAGTCAGTCAAATTAATCAAATGTTAGTATATTATTTTAATAATCTCATATGAGCCAATAATTCTCCACAAGTTGCTAATAATGGATTGGAAAGAAAATAATTCTAAAGCATCATATTAAATTAGATGTACTATCAATAATTCTAAAAGGAGCAAAATCTTTATATTTATATTCTTAACACTCCCCCTCACGTGTGGGCCGCCAACAATTTTGATCTATTCCAAAGTCCAACACGTGGACAACTAAGAGAGAAAATTAATTTTCAATACGAGCAACCTCGAGGTTTGAACTCATGACCTCTAGTGATATCATGTCAAAATCATAAAATTCACAAGAAAATTCAATGGAGAAGTTACAAAGAAATAACAAAAATAAATATGATTAAAATTTGATCTCATTGTTATTCTCATTTACTTTAGACTTTATATAGACAAACAAAAATAACTATACAAGAATAAGAATTTGTTACAAAGATTTTAATGATCGGATCTTCTAATGATTTGATGTAGGGCTGGCAATAAGCCAGGCCGTTCGTGAGCGGCTCATAGCTTGGCCTATTTTGAGCCTTGCTCGGCTCACCTTTTTAAATAAATAAGTCAGGCTCGAAACTTAAATTTGGCCTTTTTATTTAAATAAGCTTAGCTCGTCTATATTAGGCCTAGCTTGTTAGCTTATAAGGCCAACTTATATAATTAATATATATTATAAAACTTAATAAGTGTTTAGCATATGAACCAAAATTATGAATAATTTTGATTCAAAAAAATCAAATATAATATCGAAAGAGGTACAATAAGTTATTTTTATTCGAAATTATTATTAATTTTAGTGTGTTAGATATGTACAATGCTAAAGTGCACGATATTTTCTTTTTAATATTATAAATATAATTTAAAATATATTTAATAATTAATAAATATGCCTTAATAAGCTATTAAGGTAGGCCAGACTTCTTGAATTTAATAAACAAGTCAGGCCAAACTTAATTTGTAAGCCTATCATAGGCCTTTGGCTTAGCTCGTTTATTAAATTTTTTAAATAGGCCTGACTTATTTAAGTGCTGGCCTAACTCGGCTCGGCTCGTGTCCACCCCTAATTTGATGGATCTTCTACCAATTTATTTAGATTTTTCAAATTTCTTCTTGTTGGTAGTAATTCTTCATATTGCACAAAATTTAAAGGATATCTTCATTTATGTTTTCATCTGAAGGACTTAGGCCCTCTTGGATATTTTTTGGGTATTGAGGTGCTTCATATGAATTCTGTTCTTTTTTCTATGCAAAAAACAATACACTTTGGACATACTTTAAGAATGCAAGATGGCATATTCCAAACTTGTTACCTTTCTCATGGAACAACGACATCAATTGACTCTTAACGGTGGTGATTTGCTTCATGATCCAAGACAATATTGTCGTCTCGTAGGACGACTTATATATTTGACTATCACTCGACCAAAATTATGTTATTCGGTTCATACACTTTCACAACATCAGCCTCGTCAACGACATCGAGATGATGCTCTTCGAGTTCTATGTTATCTAAAATCTAATCTAGATGCTGAACTTTTTGTAAAGCCTACTTCTTTGGATTTGTTGGTTTTAGTGATTCTGATTGGGCTAGTTGTCCCATCACTAGACGATCCACTAGTAGCTATTTTGTGACTTTTGGAGGAAGTCTAGTCTCTTGGAAATCTAAGAAACAACATACGATTTTCAGATCATCTGCTGAAGCTGAATATTGTGCTCTTACCGCTGCTACAAGTGAGCTTTTGTGACTTAAAGCTCTTCTATCATCCTTAAAGATTTCTGAATGTGTCTCTTCTGTGATAATCAATCAGTTCTGCATATTGCTGCTAATCTCGTCTTTCATGAACGAACAAAGTAAATCGAAATCGATTCACTTCATTCGTCATCATGTTCAATCTAAGGTTATTGCTATATTTTATTTACCTACTCGGTTGCAGGCTTGCAGCTAGCTGATATCTTTATAAAAGCATTGAGAAGAGATCATTTTCAGTTCCTTTGTGGCAAGTTGGGTATTCGAAATTCGAACGCGCCAACTTGAGGGGAAGTATTAAATTTGGAAAATCTAAACAAATTAGTAGAAGATCCATCAACTCATTAGAAGATCTGATCATTAAAATCTTTTGTAACAAATTTTTATTTTTGTATAGTTATTTTTGTTTGTCTATATAAAATCCAAAGTCAATGAAAAAAATAATGAGATCAAATTTTGATAATATTTATTTTTTTATTTTTTTTAACTTCTCCCTTGAATTCTCTTGTGAATTTTTTGATTTTCACACATCAGTCCGGTGTTTCTATAATTTTCGGATGTCAAGACTAACATTAAAAATTGAGATAAAAATATATGGATTTTTTTAATTCGGAGAAAAGTTATTTTAGCATTATATTTATTTTTTGTTATATGGAATATTTTGGTTCTATAGAAAAGAAAAAATAAGGAATTCTTTTATCTATGTTTTTTTTATCGAGTAACAAGTTCTTGAATTAAAAAAAAAAACATTTTTTCTTATATGTAGTGATCTAATTATTCAAGTTATCTTTTAGTTACTTTTACGAAATATAACTTATTTTTAGTGTCATTTCTATATTTGATATTAGTGACATATCGCTTTTAGCTTTTTTTTTCCTTTCAAATCTTCCACTTTACACTAATTACTTAATATTTTTTCATTTCTGAATTTGTCCACAAAATAAAATTTTAAACTTTATGAATAACTTAAAAATAAAAATGTCCTGTCCTCTTTACAAAGTAGGGCAATGGTCGCAGCCCTCCTCGTTCTAAGAAAGAAGGTAAGCAACTTTCTAATATTAAAAATGTATTGTTTAAATACTAAAAGAAGATGAATAAATGGAAAAAGTAACTAATATCATAGAAATTTTCTAAAAGGCCCGTGAAGTGACATATTTCTTAGCTTAGCTATTACAAAATTTACAGGGGTAAACATGAAAAATAAAAGGACAATTTACTTTTTATCGAATAAAAATTAAATAAAAAATTGAAATAGAAGAAAAGTAATATACACATAATATTAAAAAATATTTCCTTTATACATGTCACATCTTTTGAATTAGGAGAAGATAGGGTTGAATCAACAGAAATGTGTGCTTTATTATCATTATTTATACATAAAGTTGACCTGTTGTCAATGTACCCACATCTTATGACTAATTAAAAATTTAATTTTCTATTGAAACGTTGTGGTTCAAATGAAAATAATTGAAGCCAAGCAAATGGTTCAAGTGGATAGGTGTGAATCATTCATTGAAATATAAAAAAACATATTTACTGGAAAGAAGAATTTTAATGTTACAATAAAATTATTTAAGTACCAAAATTCAAATAAAAAAAACCAGACTTAACAAAAACAAGATCCACCAATTTGGTTTAATTTGTTAGCCAATTGAATTTCAAGAAAATATTATAACATTTAAATTTAGTTAGAATATGTTTACCTTTATTGCTTCTATTTCATTAGTCAAATTAAGTAGGCTTTAAATAATATAATTAACATTGAAGAAAATTCATAAACTATTTTATTGAGATAAATTTATTAATAAATAATTTGTCCACCAGTTTCAGGGATACGTGACCTTTGTTCGTCGTCATAATCAATGGCGTGATTAAAGCTATGTTTGGCAAAAAAATGGTTAAATAAGCAAACAATTGTTGATACGATGAATGGATAATAATTAATTATTAATCAATAGATTTTAGCGGTTCAATTTAAAATAAAAATGTGTTAGATAAATCAGCGATTAAATTAGTTGAATATAAAATGACATAATTGGGTATAATGAGTTTATGCAATAAATTATCAAATTTTAATTATATTTCTTAAGAACTTTCACTCTAATTATTGCAATTAAGTTTTTGTTAAATTTTTGTTACATAAAAAATAAATATTAATGTTTTTTATTATATTATATATTAGGAAAGGCAATGCATATTGCGTTTAGAAGAAATTATTTTTTGTATTAAGATATAATATAATTGTTTCAATTTTTGGATTCTTACTAATTGATAAGTAATCTTAATTTTGGATAAGTGATTTTCACCTAATTAATATAATAAGTGTCCAATGAAAACGTAAACTAGAAATAGTATATTAGTACAAGTTCTATTTTCATCATATAGTAAATCACTATCATATTTATTTTCATCGAAATAAAATATAGGAATACAAATACAAGTGATTTATAAGGATATCCAAAATAAAAAAAGCTAAAATATGAATGAAAATTCTAAAGGTACCTTAACATTTTCAAAACCTTTATATTAAAGCACTAAAATTAATTTCATTATGAAAAATGCAAAATGAGTTCATATATTGATTCAATGGAAGAATTCCTCATGTTTGACTTCATACCGGGTCCCTTCTTCTTAGAGTCGTCGGACTAAAGATGTGTGGCTTACATTTAACTTGTCTCATTATTTTTTGTTTTTGAATTTAAGTACTACATTTTCTTTCTTCAATTCCGATTAATCGGTATTCAATATTATTAATATTTTATTAATTTAATGTTCAAATTGAAATGGAATGATAAATTTTGATCAAATTGAAAATTTATAAAATTTAAATTTAAAGGTATTAGCTCGACTTTTAAATACAAACTCGCTAATAATCTATAACAATCACTTGATTCTAGCACTGAAACTTTTGATCCGATTACTATAAAGAAGGTAGGACACTCTGAGGGACAACTCCATTAAATAGTTAAATTAATGGACTTTCTACTGTCTTTGAATGCAATTTTCAGAACTGCCCTTGTATAATATTATGTGTGCATGAGTACTGTGAATTATACTATTGAGCAATTTATACATGAAATGTTGTACATTATATTGTTAAGCATATCTTAAATACATGCATGAATGATGAGGGAGAGTTGTTATGAAAATATGCATATGTTGAGAGGGAGACTTGCTGAAGAAGAGAGAGATCAGTTTAAGGGGGAACATATGTGGTTAGTTAAATTTATGAGTATGCTTTATGTTTATAACTAACCCTGAGTTCACTCCGATGAATTTGTAATCATCAAAAAAGAAAATGTTGTTGAATCTAGGATCCCAAGATTGATTTTGAATGATCACAAATTTGTAAGTGAACTCAGTTGTTTGAGCTGATTTCTATAACAGGACATAGACAAGTTCAGTACATCGATCGACCTGAGCTAAAGGAATGGA
>LTAE01012835.1:0-13336 GCA_001647135.1 Pontederia paniculata
ATGGAAAGGCTCGACAAAAGCTAAGTAGAACTTTATTTCTCTTTGCGTAACTGTTTTCCGAGATTTCTTTTTCACACCTCTTCCCTCTTCTTCTCTACTATTTATACTCCTCTATTACATGACTCTCTTGTTATTACATCAAGTAATCATCAAAATGTTTTGGCCTCTGTCGTCTTCTCTTTTCTTCTGTTGCTTTTGACTTCACTTCTTCCTCCGTCTTTTGCTCCGTCTCTTGGTTTTGCTCCGTCTCTTGCGTGTTTTGCCCTGACGTGCTCTGCTCTGCTTTTTCGATGATTTGCTCCTCTTTTGTAACCTCTTTTTCTTCTGTTATACCCTGTTTTGTGGTTTCCCCTGCTTCTGTTATTTGTTGTTCTATAATTTCTTCTCCCTCTGTGATTTGTTGCTCATCTGTGACTTCTTCTTCTCTTCTTAACTTCTCGGTCATAACACGTTCCCTATATATATACAATTCAATAATAACTTTCCTTTCCTTTTTTATGTCGTGTCCTTCATTTTCGTAAATTGACTATCTAGAAACAATTCTCCAAAAGCATTGTTAATCTCTAGAAACTGAGAACTATGTAAGGCATTTACTAACGTAATATATCTAAATTAATGAAGCAATTAAAACCTTTTTTTGTTCAAACTCACACCGCCACCAAAAAGTAGTTAAGTGTTAGCTTTCATCATCTAGTGTTAACAATGCCAAGGAAATTATATAATTATTTGTCAAAATAATTATTTCTCAAATGCACAAAGCTTCAAAAGAAAAAAAGTATTATCATTATGTTGTTTTGGGTCACTGTATTAATTAAATGGAAGCACTATAGATACTTTTGACACATCTTAACTACACATGTAAATATACTAATAACAACTCAACACACATGTCATTAACTAAGTGAAGATACATGCATGGCGTTTTATCCATCCTAATATTTGAGCACCATTTTGATGAAAAAAATTACTAAGAAAAAAAAAACTTTAGGACAATAAATTCTAAGAAAGTAATTTGGGGGATTATTTGAAATATAGGAGAAAAGTTGTATATTTAAAATGTAGAAGATGATACTTAATGAGAAAAATGAATTTTCATTTTAGAAAGAGCAATTTGTTTTTCTAAGTTTTAACTACTTATAATAAAAATTATTTTTCTATTGACTAATTTTTTTATATTACCAAATATGAGAAAATAGGATATTTTTTTCATACTACATTATCGTAAAAGATTTCTGCTATGGGCATAAAATCGAGCCCACATATCGCTTTAAGTTCGTACTCAGACTAAAACGCTGCAGGGCTCGAGCAAACTGACCTACAGAAATGAAATTGAACGGTGGGTCTTGCTAGGTTTTATTTATTGGGCATTCAGTGTAAAATTGTTTATAATATAAATGACTAAAAACTCACTAAGATATAATAAATCGAAAATATAGCCAATTGTTTGTTGATGTAACTTATAAGGTTAGAAAAATAATTATTTTATTCATCGATATTTGAACCAAAATATCTTTTGTTGAAAACTTGGGGGATAGTTTTTATAATTCGAGCCTCAATTTTTTTTCATTTTTTTTCAATTTTTTATCCTTTAGTTTCGTTTTATAATAATTTATTACATTAAAGGAACTTTAACTTCAAAACAACTAGATCCATTTAATATTATAGCAATTGGCTTTTTTAATTTATTTTAACTGGTGCGAATATTTAATCAATTGACTCCTACATATATCCTCATTTTTAATTGTACAAGTGTAAATAAAAAAATATGTTTTATAAACCGGAATAAAGAAAATTAACAACAATACTTCTTCCAATTAGCTCACGAATGTTTCAATTAATTAAGAAGTATTAATCAAGAAGTATCATGAACTGATAGTGATGTAACATTCAAGACCCTTTTTATTTTGCCCAATGGCTCTTAATTGATGCACGGTCGGAAAATTTAAGTTATACAATATAGTAAGCATAAGTTACATTAGTTTCCTTTGTATATATATACATGTCCTATATTTCCTTTCACATCACAAGGCAACCAAAAAGAAGTCAAGTGCTTAGCCATTCATCATCTAATCTTACTAATCACTAAGGAAAATGGAGTGCAAAACCCTCTCAATCTCCTTCTTATTGGCTTTCCTTGTATCAATGGCAATGCTCTCTCCAACCATCATGGCTGAGTCTGATGTTGCTGCTCCACCCCCTTACCAGTCTGACCTTGATGCTGTGACTCCTTCTGACCCTACCTTACCTATCATCTACGTTATCAGCGTCGAGTGGCCCGCAAACGTGGACCGGTCGGCTTACGCCATTAGTCTCATGTCTCCTGCCTTTGACAGGTAACACTACATTTTTTATTTTCCTTTTGAAAGTAAGAGAATAGAATTGCTTCTACTCCAAGTTAAATACGTGTAAATGTTCTTTAGTCTCTTGGCTTGGGTTATAATTGAGTTAAGTTGGTGTTGTGAAACAAAAATAGTGAAGAGGCAGCCAAGAAGGCCTTGATCGGCACATATGTGACCGTGCCGACTTTCGGCGCAACCCTCACTGGATTACAAGTTGCTACAATGAAGAGTAAGTCTTCATGATCACAGTAATTTCTAACTAGTGCATTAAAATTGATGGCAATATAGTAACACATGTTAATTTCAATCGACATGTCAATTGATTGAAATGTCACATTCCGATTATGTAAATTGATCTGATATTGTGTATGTTTCTATTCAGAGAATCCTGAGGTTCTTTCTGCTTGGCCGACTTCACAATTTTATTTGGATCAACTCGCGAGCTTCGACAATGACCTTGCACCAAAAGCAAACTAGCTACACATGTAAAGCTAGCGAGTTTTTGAGTCAATAACATATATTTGTTACAATCATTCATCTTATATTATCCATCTTATATTATTTTATGTCATTTGGTTAGTTTTATCTTTTTATTTTATTATTTGGATAAAATTTGATTTTTGTTAAAACTTGAATTTTTCTCGATCAATTTTAGAAATTAGATAAGTTAGGTCACATCAGTTCTCGTTCTCGTCGGAATGATACTTTTATCACATCACTTTATTACTTGTGGATGAATATACTTGTTAGATTTTTATTGTGAATTTTTTGCATCAAATGTTGATTGACGTTGATCATCGAATCCGAACAACATTGCCGCTATGGTCTCTGGCCACTTATTGGAGAACCCCCAAACATAAGAGCAGGAAGAACAAGGTGGAGGATACGCTTTCCGATATTCAAACTATTGTCATCCCCTCCATGGAAAATTAGGCCATTCGAGCCGGTTAGAGCTCTCAAAGAACCCGTCTCTTCCAAAAAAAAGTTAGACATATCTTTCCTTCTTGTTTGTGATGTTTAAATTTTAGTTGGTATTAGGGTGAAATTAGTATTTGATACAACAACTCTCTTCATAAGAAGGTGCAACATAACAAAACCTCAAATTTGAGAATGTGTCAAGACTTTTGACGAGCAACTTGTATGCACATTGCTAATTGATAACTTATAATAGTTAAAGATGAAATAAAGTTCGAGGAAAGAAAGCAAGAAAAAGTCAATAAGAGCAAAGAAAGTTGAAAGAAAGAAAACAAAGATGAAAAAATGAAAGCAAATGAAAGATGATCAATAATAAATATTGTTCTAAGAAAAGAAAGATTCAAAGAAAATATAAGATATTGTATAAAAAGTGAATAATAATTGATTCATTTTGCTTATCTTTGTTTATATTTCTATGATACACTTTACATTGCACAAATATGTTATAAAATTATGTTCCCATCATTTTATTTTATTTACTTTATTTTACCCTATTTGAATATTACATATTGGACGTTAGCTCATGGGAGATTCTCCTCCCTTGCATCTGGGTCCTCCAAGTAATCAAACTTAGGTGCTAATGCTAGTGGATGTGGATGGTGGGTGGTTCATGACAACAGATTGATTGCACATGGAAGATATTGAATCTTTAGTTTCTAATAATCAATAATGATCGTTGTAATAATTAGTTTTTAAACTTTATGACATTGAGCATTTTTTGAGTTTGATAAATAACTTTAGTCATTTATATGTATTCCATAAAAGAATGGTTTATGTTTGATTTTAAGTTTCGTGTATCTTTGTATTGACCAAGAGTCATAAGTCAAGTCAAAGTAAATCTGAGTAACATCTCCAAGATCTGTTTAGATATATATTTGGGACGAGTTTTTAGGATGTTACAATAAGAATCTCATTTTGAATTTTTTTTTTCTAGGAGATAACTTATTGAATTTTCGGCATAATGGATATTTCCTGTTATGGCATACCATTCTAAAATATTTTTTTATCAAGTGATGGTAGGTATTCTATTAAAAAACATAACAATCATGCTTAAGTTGCAATTGAGAATTTGGTCCAAGATTTGAGAAAACAAGGTTAACATTTGTAATGGCTTAAATGTCCCCTAATAAATATCCAGTATCAAATTATCAATGTTAGTTGATGCTTATTTCTATTTTAATTGAATTTTATATACATAGTCATGATGCTTAATTGTAATTTTGTGCATATGACTTCTTCTTCCTCGATTCATATTTATCCCTTCTGTGATTTTTTTTAGTTTTTATTAATTTCCCTCTCCTCCTCAACAACTTTTGAAACAAACTGAAAATTTTTTCATTATATTATGGCTCTGTTTTGCAACGAGCGTTTCGAAGTCAGACGCTTTCCAATTGAGCGTTTGCTGTGAGAGAGCAAACGCTAACCAACAGCGTTTAGAATATCTCCCAAATAGACCCTATATCTCTAACTCCTTCCTGCTCCTTCGTATCTAACCTCCAGTTACGAGATTCTCACACAATTCCTCACTTACAAGGTAGTTACGATTATCTCTTCCTCTCCGATCATCCCTCGATAGCTTCTTCTTTCACATTTTTGTTTCTTTTTTCTATTCTTTTATATTTTCTTAATATTTCTCATCCCTTTAGTTCTTGATTAACAATATTAATCAATAGTTATTAAATAAAACTATTTAATCTCAAAACATTATTTCCACTTAATGCCATAACTGTTCACTCATTCTTTACCTCCTCATTCTATCCACTCTATTCATTTAATGTCACCATAATTAACTTACTCTCATGTATAACCACCCATCCCTCTTCTTCTTTCAACCCCATAAACATGTTAGTTTATTCATTATGTACCAATATTTTTAAGTTTTTTTCACAATTTATTTACATCATTAAGTATAACTAAATAAGTGCCCATTAGTATAGTGAGTTCATGTTTCTTTTGATTTACCATTTTCAATATATAAAAATATCTTCCATGAAACTTCTTTTAGTTCTCCTTCCTAATTTTTTTTATTTTTATTTTTATTTTTTTAGTGTTCTACTAACATTATTTTAATTCTAAAATTCTCCTTTTATATTACTTTTGTCTCTATCTTTCTAATTCTCAAAAAAATTGTTAGTTGATTTTTTTATCATTTTGCTAGGTGGTCTGATGATGAAGAAGGAGCAGTGAGATCCAAAATTTTCCATTGGAAACTTTAGCTCCTGATTTGGATGTTTCAATTCATTATGTTGTCCATCTAATTTTCTATCAATCGAAGTCTGCTTTATAATATTTTTTAGTTTATTGCATTGTAAGGGTTGTTGTGAGTTGATATCGAGAAAAAAAGACAAAGTATTTGACAAATATAACCTATGCTTTGGGGAGAGCAAATGACTATGGTGGACAATGTTGCATTTTGCACCTCTCATGATAGAATACATGATGTTGTCATCGTATTAAATAATTATAGTTAGTAAGTCTTTTTTTTCTTTTCAAATTATATTTTCAAAATTGTACATGAAATTGGTTGAGTTGAGTATTCAACAAAGCATTCTAATATGTATACCACAGACCTTTTGATTTGAATGTTGTTTTTATATTTTTGAAGGATCATTATATACAGAAAAACTCATGACTTTATTTCTATGAACAATTACTTTTTTTACTGGCATGAGTAAGCACATGGCTTATGATTATAGGGGAAAAATATTTTGTACTTAATTGCATATATAATTATTAAAAGATTTCATTGACACAAAAATTAACATTCATATTTTCAAGTCATATAAGGCGACATAAGATTACATGTCAAAACATATTAATTGAATACTAAGTGTTCGTGAGTACAGTGACACAAACGATAAGTTGATGATATATATGCAAGCATCACTCATATATATATATATATATATATTATCACTCGCATATGGAGGAAGTTATTGTTAATACTAAATACACATACACATGTATGAGCATTTCATTTCCTTTTCTAAAGGACTTGTGGCTACAAACGTGCGAGGCTTTTCATTTTCGTATCACATTAATGTGAGCATGTGTGGTGCATCTCTAAGGCCTCGTTTGGATTAGGATTAGGAGTGGATGTGAAGGGTTACTAATGGATGGGTTAAGAAAGGTTATTATAATCCACGTTTGGATATTTTATTTTTTAATGATATAAAGGTTATGGAGGGTTATGATAGCCCTTAAAGCCACCATATTTCTATTCCACCGATTTGGTGGAATTGGATGGGTTAGACTTTTTATTCCGAAGTTACCCTCAGTCTAATTTACTATTTTAAACTATTTTTATCATTCTTTTTAATATATACAAGCAGAGATCCTATAGTTCTTGTAGTAGTATGTAAAATATTGATTCTCTAGTTTACAATTTCTTGATACATAAGCATCATTCCTCAATTCGAAAGGTTAAAAAAGTCTTTTTAATAAAATTATCCTTTTCTATCCATCTCTTAAATTTTTATCCAAACGAAATATTGGTTATCTTATGTCATCCATTATCATTTATTTTTATCCAAACATAGGTTAAAATAACCTTTCTCAACCCATGAATTTTCAACCCTTCTTAACCATCTTCAACATATCCATCATCATCCCTTCATCACTGAACATCCAAACAAAGCCTAAAGTTTTGACATAAAATTTTAAGATTGACCATGAGGATTAGATGATCTTTTTTTGTTTTTAAAATTTCATTTGGTTAATACAGTTTAAGCATCTATTTATAATCATTCTTTTCCTTATTTTATATATTTTTAATTAACAACGTGATCATTTTATTTTTAACTTTCAAATTCAATCTTCATTTCTTTTCATCTTTTGCAAAATTTAAAACATTGATTTTACATCTTTAAAGATTTTTTGTGTTGCTTTTCTCCCTTAACAAATTTATTATCTAAACTCAACAATTGTTAATTATTTGTTAACCAAATTACAACAATTGTCATTTAAGATAAACTTATTTTTTTTCACCTTTTTAGCTAGCAGAATATAACAAATGAAAAGTTCAGTTCCTTTCCAACTATATACACTGTGTGTTGGGAATATAGGGCGAGTGATCGATCAAAAATCAAAATAACGAATTAAAACGAGAAAGAAAGATTGACACACAGATTTTTAACGTGATAAAATCTTCTTGAACAATGTGAACAAGAGAGAAACATCCACGGACAAAAGAAACCGCTACCAAAGAATTTTCACTATAATAATATTTATAGCGGCTCAAGTCCTCTGCTACCACCATAGATTTTTCTCTTTTTCTCAATTTTTTTCTTTGACAATTTTTAGTACGTGGTATAATAATTCAAGGTACAACAATAACAATATATATAAATATATATATATATATATATATATATATATATAGTTATAAAATTCCCTTTCCTTTTTGCTGTCGTGCCCATTCTTTTTTGCAAACTGACTAATTTTCCATAAGTATTGTTAATCTCTAGAAATTAACAACTATCTAATTAAAATAATTATAAGATATTTTCTACTAAATATTATTATTATGTTGTCATCATCTACATAATTTCCACACCAAATCAAATATTGCGTCCTTTAATGTATTGTTCATAATGTTATCTAATTTTTTTAAGTATTATGGTCCGATGAATGTAATAATAAAGAACAATATTGGCAGTTTAATACTGATAAATCACTACAATAATATTATAGTATTGTAGCCATTTTTTGCTATCATATTTTAATTTATTATAATATCTTAGTTTTAAAATTTGTAATATGATCAAACAGAAAAAATAACAATGAAAATAATAAAAGAGAAAAAAAAAACAATAAGTCTAAGAAAGAAAAAAATGTTCTTTTATTCTAAATTTTGTATTTTTTAAATATCTTTCAACCGAATTATTTCGGAATGATTGTCATTTAATAAGCGAACAACTGACATTGCTGGAACGAAATAGACAAAATATTCAAAAAGTTTGAAAGAGGTAAGTAGATTGTTTACTTTCATGATTAACCAAAAAATCCAAAAATTGAAAAAAAAAAAGTTTTGCCACCCAAGTGGCAAATGCATGTAGATACCCACTCTCTATGAAATTCAAATTGCTACATCAGATTCAATCTTGATTACCAATCTAGTCCATATTGCCAATGAATTGATGTAAGTAAACAAAGTTTATTTGGTGGGTCCAACTAATTTTAAAACAAATTGTCAAGAAATTTAAAAAGTTTATCTAAATGCAACTATAACATCCTGAAGTATAAAAAAACCTTCCAAATTCAAAAGCAAAATCTACATTTTATTGGAATTGACAATGTAGTTTGATTTTAACTAGACTTGGATTTAAGTGGGGATTGGGTAAAATTCTTAGTTCAAAATCTTTTTAGAGTTCAAAGGAACTAATAAAATAAAAAGTAAAAAATTTCGAAGATAGGCAACTAGTTAAAGATGTAGTTGCACAATCTAGATGCAAATGTATTTTGTGGGAATTGAACTACTTGATGTTCCATATGATTAATCATTAACATTGATTGTACTTTATACTTGGCTAAATGGTTGAATGAAACTCAAAAGAAAATCACAAAAATGACATTGGTTATTACCGGCCCCAGTTAGTACTATTACTTATAATGGCAATCCAGGGTGCTAAAACTAGAAAAGGAGATTACGATAGTCTTGCGAGAGTCGAGAAATCAAGCAATGCTTAGATCCAAGTCTTGAGAATTAAGCTATCATTTGTCATGCATCTGTCTATGATTTTTTTTCTTAAAGGTCACGCTAGTGACTTGTTATGTAGCATATGAAGTCGTCGGCGCCTGGAGATCACACGGAATAGAGGTGCTGCAGAGGAAAACAGAGGAAAGATATGGAGAAAAAATGCACGATTTTATTGATCACTAGATGCTCTATTTATAATACAAGAATTTCAGTTTAAACCGAAAACTAATTCTATCCTACCTCAAAGATAAAATCTAACTTGAGACGAACTCTAATCTAATCCTAACTAATTTGATCCAAATAAGATTATCTTCCAACATACTCCTCCTTAATCTTGACTTGGCTAAAGGTTTCGTACTCCCAGCAAATAGCACATAGTTGTCAGCTTCATTGTCGGCAAGGCTTTTGTAAGTGCATCAGCACACTGCTTCTCCGTGCGCACAAACTCAACAATGATCTTTCCTTCTTCAACACATTTTCGGATGAAGTGAAACTTCGTGTCAATGTGCTTGCTTCGACCATGAAAGACTGGATTCTTTATTAATGCAGTGACTGACCTGTTATCAACAAATAACTTCACTGGTTTCATCTCTTCTCTTGTTACCTCCCTAACAAGCTTCTCATCCATAATGCTTGACATGCCGCTGTTGTAGCCGCCATAAACTCAGCTTCACAAGATAATACAACCACTATTTTCTATTTTTGAGAAGCCTATGTGACAAGATTGTTGTTGATGAAAAATGACATACCTCTAGTGCTTTTCCGATCGTCTAGATCACTAGCAATATTAGTATCACTATAGCCTGTGATTAGCTCTTCTTTTGCATTTTTCTCGTACACAATCCCATAGTGAATTGTACCCTATAGATACCTAAATATTTGTTTAACTGCCTTGTGATGCATCAACGTGGGTCTCTCCATGAACTTGCTGGCCACTCAACTGCATAAGAAAGATTAGGTCTGGTATGTAAAAGGTACCTCAAGCAACCGATGACACGACAATACTCGGTTTCACCCACAAGCTCTCCTTCTGGATCTTTGTGTAGTTGCACCTTTGGTTCCATAGGATACTTGGTTGTGTTGCATTCAACCATACCAAATTTAGCTAGCACTTTTTTTAGCATATGCTGATTGCTTGAGAGTCACCCGGCTTGCTTCTTGTGTCACCTCAATCCCGAGACGATATGTGAGAAGTCCAAGGTCACTCATCTTAAACTCACTCATCATTTGCTGCTTGAACACTGCAATCTCTTTCGGGTTTTCACATGTCACCACAAGATCATCAACATAAACACCAACTATTGTACCTTTAGAACCTTCTCCTTTTGTGTACACAACATGCTCTTGTGCACACTTGTTGAAGCCCAGTTGTTTTAGGCTTCTGTCAAGCCGAATGTTCCAAGCTCGTGGTGCTTGTCTGAGCCCATACAAACCCTTGCTCAATCTATACACAAGGTGCTCCTTGTTCTTCACTACAAATCCTTCTGGCTGAGTCACATATACCTCCTCCTAAAGCTCGCCATTTATGAAAGCTGACTTTACATCTAGGTGATGAACTTGCCAGCCTCGATTGGCAGCTATTGCTAGGATGAGATGCACTGTGTCAGTCTGGCCACTGGTGCAAAGACCTTGTCGAAGTCTATGCCTTGGGGCTCAACATATCCTTTGGCAACTAGTCTTGCTTGTGCATGACCACCTTTCCTTTTGAATTCTTCTTCTGTTTGTACACCCATTTCAGACCTATGGGTTTCTTCCCTGTCGGAAACTTAGTTAGAATCCAAGTTGCATTCTTCTCAATGGAGTCAATATCTTTCTTCATTGCTTCCTCCCAGTCGGTCTGGCTAGTAGCCTCTTGGTAGCTTGATGGTTCCTCTATTTCAACCAGTGGCACCTCATCTTCAAGATTTTCCTCAAGTATCTCAACTCTACTTTGTGTTCCTCATGATATTGTTGATGTCTCTATAACGGATGTGACTGTTGTTAGTGCTGCTACTTGATACTGATGATGCTAGCATTGTTGGATCTTGCACTGGCATGACTGCCGGAGGGGTATTGCTTGTTGGAGATGTCGGGGCCACCTGCCTTGTTTCCACTGCTGTGGCTCGGCTTGCAGCACGTGCACATGCTCTCGTCATCATTCCTGGTGGCCTAGCAATTGTCGGTGTAGCACGTGCATGTGTTCTAGCAGTCGGCTCAGACGCAACATCCGCCTGAACCTAAACTTCTAAGGTGTGTGCCGTGTCTAGTCCAATGTTGCAGAGCACGGGCATGGGGCTGTGCTCCTAAATAGAATCTAAAGTTTTGCTGCTTGCATCTGTATTACAAGCCCACTCCAAACCTTCTTCAAATTTTACATATCTGCTTACATGGAGCTTTCCACTATGGGGATCATAAAATCGATGAGCCAGTACTCGACACCGAGATATACCATGGCCTGACTTTCGAGTTTCTTCAGATGTGGTGTTGTCATCTTCGTGTGGGCAGTGCACCCAAACACTCGTAGTTGCCCTAGTGTGGCTTCCTCCCAATCCATGCTTCAAACGACGTGTGTTCTTCTAGCGCCTTTGTTGGCAAGCGATTCAGAAGATATACCGCCTGCCTGATGGCTTCCCCCAGAACCTCCCTAGGACATTCATGCTCTTTAGAAGTGATCTTGCCATCTCCATCATTGCATGATTTCTTCCTTCTACGATGTCGTTTTGTTGCGGTGGTATATGGCGCAATCAGGTGCCTCTCAATCCCAACCTCTTTGCACATCTTAGTGAACTCACTTGAGAGGAATTCGCCACCCTCGTCAGTCTTCAATGTCTTCACGCGATGTCCACTTGTGTTTTCCAATTTTAACTTGAACTTTCGGAATACCTCGCATGCTTGATCCTTTGTCCTGATCACATAAACCCACATCCATTGAGAGTAACATCAACAATTAGCATAAAATAGCTATTGCATTAGTTGTTGGATTGATAGGTTCGCAAAGATCAACATGTAGAAGTTCAAGTATCTCCTATGCTCGAAAGTTCACTGGGGTTGGGAATGGTGCCTAACTTGCTTTGCAACCAAACATCCTTGGCAGAGCTTGTTTGGATGCATGATGGGTGGCACACCTACCGCCATCCTCTTCTTTGCCAGCAGCTTCAGGGATTGGAAGTTGACATGCCCTAGCCTGGCATGCCAAAGCCATGCTTCATCAGAGATGTTTGCAAGTAAACAAACATGTTCATTTGTTTCCATCATGGTCTTGTATAGCCGATTTGGAGACCTTTTGATCTTTATCAGCAACTTGCAACTGGAATCATACAAGAGAGAATCTCCCAGCATAATGATCTTGCTCCCCCTTCGGCTAGCTGATCACAACTAATGATGTTGTTGCACATCACCGAGATATAATATATTTCTGAAAGAACTCGTTGCTCTCCTCCTCTGAACTGGAGCAGAACATAGCCCTTTCCTTTGAGCTGAACTGTGGAGTCATCCCCGAACCTCACATGTCCTTGGATAGACTCATCCAGTTCGTAGAACTTGCTTCATTGGCTTGACATGTGATTAGTTGCTCCATTGTCGAAGTACCTGATGACAGGAAAAGGTATACCTAAATAGCTTGACTCAACCCCCAAAAAACTTACCTCAATCTCCATTTTTGTAAACAAGTTATGCTGATTTACTTCCATTTTCCACTTTTTGAATATTCGGCATCATCATTATTAGATTTTGGGAATTTAAGATAATTTAAGAAGGTTTTAACCAGATTGCACGATTTTAGTTGTTTGAATATTCGAAATTTTAAATTCCTTCCGTTTTTGTTGTTGCAGCCGAGGAACCGGGGTAACCTTCACAACTGACACCCGAATTTTGCGGAACTGATGCCTCACCTGCAAGATTTTTGGGGATTTTGAATTTTGAAAATCTTTTCACCTCCGAATTTTGGGAAAACACAAAATAGAAGGTCTGAAGAGGACAAAGGGGATATAAAAGGAGAAGGAGACGACGTGATGAAAGGGGGGACGGACGGCCGGAGTTGAGTTTTATCTATTTTGCATTGAACTTTAGTTTTTGGGCAATGACTATGTTGGTTGTATTTGAATTTGTTTATGTAACTTTGGTACCTAGGATGTCCGGCTAGACTCCTACTGCCGGGATCCTGGGGAATACTCTGTTTCACTCTTGTTTACTCTGAAATGCTTTGAACTTTCATTTCTCTATCATCCACTTGATCTCGCGTATTTAATTATGATAATGGATTTTGTTTTATGTTTTGCTGTTATTCGTTTAGTTTTTTCCAAGTGCGCACTATCCCTAGGGGCCTTATAGTGTTGCTACCTTCACA
>LTAE01012839.1:0-11621 GCA_001647135.1 Pontederia paniculata
TATATATATATAAAGTTGTACTAGTACAAAACGTTGGCCTACTTTGCCTCTAGTAGTGTTGGCTGGACTGCAAGGCCACGTTAAAATTTAGGGTCATGCATGCATAGTGATTTAAAAACTAGGATGCGTACATGCACTTGATACTCATGCACACCTTGTGCAAACAACCTATCACGCCCTACGGGTGTTTCAACTATCCTAGTCAATTAGGTTGAGCACACTTCAATCATTTCAATCACCATCTATGAGCCAATTTATTTAATCCAATTAATCAAATTAAACTCAGTACAATATGCTTATATATGTCTTCATAGGCTCCATTCTCCATATCACAATCTTATTTATCTATAGCTTCACACTCTCAACTATAGTTTCATCACAATGACCTTACTTTTATTTATATTTTTAGCCATCACAGGGGCAGATTCCGAAAGGGGGGACTTCATTCATCATGAGGATGAGGATGAGAATGAAAAAGTTATCAATGTGCCGTATAGCATGGATTGGAGGGCCACGGGCATCGTAACTCCAGTTATACAACAAGGAAAATATCGTGAGTTGATCAACTTTATTTTGTTTATATTATTATTGTATACATCACATCTAATTCTTATCAATAGATTTTCATTGTCCATAATAGTACAACGCCGGAGTTGTACTTGGAGTACACTTCAACTCCTTAATTAACACGATTTTTTGTTTTCTTATTACTAATACAAATTGCAAACGACAAATCAATAATTAGTAATAATAATATGCTCAAGTTTTTGTGAGTAACAAAGTCTAACTGCCTTTGACAAAACTTAGTTGTAACATTACCGAAAAACAACTTATTTCATTCTCGGTAATCCTAGAATTCACACATAAATTAACTTATCTCGTTGATGATGTTGTAATTGTCAAAGAGTTAATCAATGTAATGTTTATGAGTCAACTATCCATCATAATTAATTTATGTTTGATGAATATAATTATTTATGTGTTAAATAGAGGTGTAGTGTTAATTCACACTACATGCAAATGTTCGAATGATTAAATTTTAAATTAATAATTTAAATTAAATCATTAAAATAAATAATCAAGATTTCATAACTAATTTGAATCACAAATGATTTAAAATATATAACAACATATATCTAATGCTAACTAATACTACACTCGTATTTTTTTCCATTATTTATGACATGCATTTGGATCAAGAAAAAAAAATATATATACATATATGAGCCAATTTACTTAATCCAATTAATCAAAGTAGACTCAGTACAATATGCTTATATATGTCTTGATTTAGTTTATATTATTATTGTATACATCATATCTAATTCTTATCAATATATTTTCATTGTCCATAATAGATTCTTCTTGTTGGCCAGATTCTGCCACGGCTGCTTCCATTGTGAAGATTAAGATGGAAAAATTAATTGCTCTATCAAAGCAAGAGCTTGAAGATCGCGATCTCACGAGCAATGGATGTTTCGGCATAAGAGTCAACAAAGCATTCAATTACATCAAGACCAATGGAATAACAACTGAATCCAACTATCCTTGTAAACGAGGTCAACATGTCTGATGAACCAATTATTCAAAAGAGAGATCATCATCAAGACTCCATTTAGAATATTGAATACTTTAAATTTCGAAAATAATTTAATTTGATAAATTAATTTTAATCATATTTGGATGAAACAATAGAATTAAATTATTTTTATTAAATATTAAATAAAAAATAATGAAAAATATTCCTACAAAATATAATAAAATAATATAAAAATAATTAAAACTCCTTATCCTCTCCCTCTGTCTGTCTCTCTCCTTGCCGGCGAGCTCTCCATTCGTCTCTCTGCTCGTTGGCTAGCTCGCTCATGGAGCTTGCCAAGCGAGGTCGTCGAGCTCGCCGGTGAGGAGAGAGATGAATGAAACTGAGGGAGAGGAGAACAATAGGAAGGAGAGGAGAGAGAGGACATAGTTTTAATTTTTTATTCAAAAGAAAAAATAGTTATTTAATAAAGTAAAATAATATAAAAAAAATAGAAAATCAGACTATTAGATGAAATTGTCCAATCAGAAAAAGCTTAAACCTAGTTTTATTTGATTTTATACTTTAGGAGTAGATCTAAAATATCGCGATAGTTTGAGAAAGGTTTATGAAAATAACCCTTCTTCTTTTAACAAAAAAATATTTTTTATACAATCTAGTCATTATATAAAATAAAATAAAATATCTCATGTATAGAAATTATATCTTATGCCGATTTATGTTCTTATTATTATTAATTATATTTAACTCGTTATTCATTCAGTTTTGTCAAATAGCAAATGTGCGAGAAGCGGGTAAAGAAGTGTTTGAACATCTAAACAATATCTTAACCTCAAGTAATTTACTAGAGGGATGTTAAATCTGTTATTTGTCCGTTAATTGATTAATCAATAGAAAATGTTACATTGAAATCACAAAATAGTTATATAATGCCCCCAAATCCATAATTCGCCATGTGACATAATGTGGACTTGGAGACGCTACTACATGCTTCTTTGACTTAAACTTTTATCAAAAGACTAGTCAATATATTGAACACGTAAGGTGGAAGAAATAACTTTAAAAATAAAAACCCATAAGATAAGTCTAGCCAACTAATAACATTTTGTTACATTTTTATAAAATAAAAAGACACAACTAATAAAAGTTTAACAACTCAATGGAAAGACTAAAATAACTCAAACTAGACTCTTGGCATGTCCAAGCCTTCAGACTCACGAACATTTGCATCACCAGTGTCATCTCTTATCAATTGCACTCATTACCTAGAAGATCAAAAGCAGGGGAGACAATTCTCCCATGAGAGATGAAGCTCAATATGTAAATAAAATATATAAATAATCATATATAAAAGATATAATAAGAAGCTAAAATCAATATCCATAAATCTCATTTCCGTTCACTTTTTTTATTAGCATTCTCATTTCTCTATTTCTTTATTCTCAATATTTTTATTATTCCATTGCAAGAACCTCAATTGCATTGTTGAAATGTCGAATAATCTTTGTTCCATAGGTACAAGCCCAATTTATTGTTTCACTTATGACCTTTTCCTCTTTGACTAATTGTTGTCCTACGTTGCTCAATTAACACAATCAGCCATTAGTAAGCTCTTAACAATCATGAAGGTCATTGGTTTTCACCCTAGTGCCATTATGGCTAGCTAGACCTGAAGAATTCTTATATTATTGTTCTCGAAGGAAACCAACTAAATAATTTTTCTCGAAGGAACCAATTGAACATAAAGGAACCAAATTACCCCACGGGTGAGGCCCAATTCATTGAGAATCAAATCATATCATCATAGATCAATTCAATCACATGTAATTCCTTTTTTAGATCCTTATCATGAAAATCTAGGTTTTGTAGTTCATACATCGATCATTCAATTAATAAAATCAACACAATATATATAGAGAGAAATATATTAGATAATAATAAATAAATTATATCTACGGTTAACAATATGTCTTGGTCAAAATGGTTCGTCAAGGCCCATGAAATGTGTTGTCACGGGCATGACATTAGAGTTCATGGACCGTGACAATCTCTTCACGGGGGTGAATCTTGACTTCGTGGCCGTGACCATGTAGTTCAAGTGCGTGACTCAAAGTTCACGACCTGTGACAATCTGTTCATGGTCATGATCGAGTGTATCACGGTTGTGTCCAAATGAGATATGTCCTCCCAAGTCTGTCACAACCCGTGACATCTTCCATCATTATCATGACCGAATTCCTTTTGTCCATTACTTCCTTACGGTTCGTGACAAATCCGTCACGATCATATGACCGAAGCAATATCTTTCATTCGTTTGACCTCACGACACGTGACATTGTTCGTCATGATAGTGATCGGGTCGAGGATGCCCTCACGGCCCATGATAAATTTGTCATGGTTGTGACCGAAGTCATTATTCTTATTTACTCGGCTTCATGATCGTGACCGAGCTTGTTTTTCCCCTTCTCTTGTTTTCTGGTTTGTTTTGTTGGTATTGTTCTTTTGGTACGTAGAATTTCATATTAACTAGATCTAAAAAATATCACCATCTAACTACTAAACAAGGATCGATCATCGTCATGAATTTATTTTTTGATCTTAACAAGATTAATCTAATCATCTCATAAACTAAGCATGGATTAAAGGGCATCAATATCATCATAAATCATATTCTTATAACCTGAAAACTATCATGAAACAAAAATTCTAATTATATTTCAGATGCATTTTCTACACCATCTTATATGTATGATTGAATCCTATATTTGATCCTCCTAATTACATACATATTTGTGTTCGGACGTTCTACTTGGCATTACTCCCATTCTCTTGAGATCGGTACTATTGTTCTCTTTCACGTGCTTCTAATGAGGTTTTTAGCGTCGATTTAGAGAAGAGAGGGAGAAAAAAAAGGGAGAACCATGAGAGGGGAGAAATCTCTTATCGCTGCACTTTGGGAAAAAGGGAGAGAGAGAAGAAGATTGCGACAGCTAGGATTTCTTTGTAGCCCCTTGTCAGGAAGTCGTGCAAATGCAGCAAGGCTGTGACACAGGAGGCTATGATCGAGGAAGAACAACCAACGATCGAAGTCTCTGAAGTACCACATGCCGCAGAAGAGCAAGCATATACATAAGAGGAAGCACCTTCGGAAGAGGCCGCACTTGTAGAGGAAGATAAAGTGATGACAGATGAAGAAACATAGGGAACCACCAAAGAAGAACACCAATATCCAGTAAAGGATGCACATGAGATAGAATCACTAGTGCAGACCGAATCCAGCGAGTCAGCAGCACCACCGGAGGACATATCACACAGCAAGCCGAGGAACAATTGCAAGATGAACTGCCAATTGCACCCCCACAACAAGAGATACTTGCTGTCACACCCTAGCAGCCAGAAGTGTCGAAGGATACCGAGTCCGAAATCTTGCCAGATGCCGAGGCCAAGCCTGAACAGCCAACGGATGAGCAAGACCCCCATGGACGCCTCCAAACTACTAGTAGAGATCAAATTCCAAGATGATGAGTTGCGCGGACTTTATCAAAAGCTTAAGACCAAGGATATCCTCGCTACAAGATACCAACACACCAAAGCTTTGAAGACCATCGGACTACTTAATGCCTTGACAAAGCAACTGAAGAAGATGGAGGTCGACATGTTTTTCCTAAACTCTTGGTCGACCTATGACTATATAATAATTTAATTTCTCAGCTCTCTCCAATTTACCAACTCGAAGGATGGCGTATGCCTCAACTTCCGACTCTTCAACCACGAGTTCCACTGGAGCTTCGACATGCTTTGTGCTGTGTACGGTTTCCCTATCACAACAGTACAAAAGAAGAACACCAATTACAAAGGAGCAAAAGTGTGGAAGTGGGTCACTGGAGAAAACTGCTGCGTGCTTCGTCAAGCTAAGTCATCCTCTTTTCAGAACCCTACTATTTGTTACTTTCAAAAAGTTTTGGCAAATACTCTCTTTGGGAGATATCACACTGAGGCAAATGTTAGGGATGTCGAAATGTATATGATCTAGGGACTAATGAAAGGGAAGAAAATCAATGTGGGTCATATGTTTTTGGAATATATTTCTCGTTTAGCTACCTTAGAGAAGGGACCCATAGTTATTGGAGGATTAATCACACCTATTGCAGAGAAGTGCCAATTAGACTTGTCCAAGCTGCGTGCAACAAGGGGGACGACCAAAATTGACATATCCATTATGCTCAACATGAAGATTATTGCGATCAGGAATGACAAGTATGTCCTGGTCTACAAAGTGAACGAGACATCCATTGAACCCCAACCCAAAGCTGACTGATGTCAACAAAGGGAAGAATTAGACTCTCTTCACACCTGAGCAGAGTGCACCTCACCCCTCTACTACCGCAGCAAAGAAGACCATGCCACCACCTCTGACACCGATGAACCTCAGGTAACGACCCTGCTGACCCAACTTTTGATAGAGCAGCACAAGCAATCCGCACTCCTGGAGGCACTCATCCTCCAAATGAGAGACCTGAAGGAGGATAATCACCGGCTTAAGGAAGACATCTTCAACAAGTTGGAGACGTTGAATGAAGAACCGAAGCAGGAAGGCGCGAGCTCTAGAGTCGAACCCTCCTCCACTTGAGCGGCCACTCTTCGTGGCTTGGCTACAACATTGGGGACAATGTTGGGTTAAGTCCGGAGAGGGGTCATGGTATGATCAAACTATTACGATAATTTTATAATCATACCATGAAAATCATGCTTTTTGAATGAAAACATGTCATTTGCATTTGCTTTTGGTCTCAAATTTTTTGTTTGCTTGTTGCTGTTGTTTTTGTTGATCTATCATCACACCTTGGAACAATTATAGTCACACCCTGTCACTTGTCATCTGTCTGAAAATTTTTCTTTTTGAACAATTTTGTATAGCACTTGCATACACTATGGCTTGCCTTGTTTATCCTAAACTTCTGAATTAATGTAGTACTAGGTCCAAGCCATGTGTAGTATTAGGTTTTATTGTATCACTGCATCTTGATGACTACTTGATTTGATTGACTGTATTTTTGAATCAAATCTCTTTGCGCTGAACATGTATGTGTATCACACCCCTGCTTTTAGGCTCTAGAATTTCATCACCTTGCCAAGAAACTGACCCCACAAAAGAGCATAAGTTTAAGTCTCCCTTGCCCCTTGCCAAGGCACGTTTTTCTTTTTTTTTCCTGAATAACTAATCCTCTAACCTTCCACTTGGAAGTGTCAAGAGTATGTTGTATAGCACCCCAGGCACCTACCCAAGTATTCTCGGAAGAAAGAGATGGATAATGCCACGGGGAACTTATCTCTCACCTCCAAATAACTACTCCTCTGACCTTCCACTTGGAAGAGTCAAGAGTATGTTGTTTCGCAGCACTCTTAGCATCATCAACGAGTATTCTCGAAAGAAAATGTGAGAATATGCTAAGAGAAGACTCTCTTTTTTTGTTTTCACACCCTTGTATTTCAAAAAAAAAGAGGGGGAAAAGAGGCAGGGCAAGGAAAGGGAAAACAATTGAAAAGGAAAAGTATGCTTTGAAATAAAGAGAACAAGGGGGAGGATATCTTGGTCATGATTTGAAAAGTATTTCTTTTGCCTAACAGGTGGGTGTGACATACAGACTGTGAGGTTGGGACTTTGTGTTACATTTAGCTAGACTTTCAGTGATTCTTAGGTGCAGTTGTGTCAATCTAGTTTGAGTAATTTGTAGTGTACTCTTTAAAAAATAATTGTTTTCAAAGTATGGCTTGTTACCGATGTTGTGGTCTTCACATATGAAAATGTCATTGACTTAATCTTAATTCATTTGCTTGTGGACAAGCAAAGGTTCAAGTCTGGAGATGTTTGATGCACTGCATCAAGTGCATATTTTTAGGTCTTCTTAAGGGGTGATCCAGATTATTTCTGCATCTTTTTGTGAAGCTTGAGTTTCATTAGTTGCTAAAGTTTCAATTTTATCAAGCATGCACCTTTATGAGCTTAACCTTGTCATTTTGTACATTTAGGACATTTTGATGCTGCTTTAGCCTTCTATTTTAGGAACTACAGGAAATGAAGCTTCACACCCTTGCTGACACGAGATCATAACCCTGCACGAGAAAAATCGTCTGACAACAGAAGATGCCAAAAATGGAAAGGAATTTGTCAGCTCATGATTGCCAGTACACAACAGACAAATCAGAAGGGAATAATTCAGGACTGGACAAAAGGACACCTGTCACAGAGAGCCATCACTATAAGAGGACTAGAAAAGGCATCTCCGAATCATATTTTAGAAGGCGAATCATTCCATCTTCATATCACGCACCAGTCATTCCACCATCGCTAGAAGGAGATCACCTACCATACCTGGATGACGTCGTCGGAGAAGACGACACACGACATCGACGTTTCTTTCGATCGACAACAAAAAGCAATGAGAACTTCTGAACATTACTACCTCATTTATTTGATGAGCATGTTCTGTAACTAATAGGATAATCTAGAGTTAGCAGTAGGAGATGATGGATTTGGATTTATATCTTGGTTTTCTGAACTTGCTTGAACTATTTCTGGTTTTCTATTCTATGAACTCAATTTTCAATTTTGTTACCGGATCGATTGTAGTGAAGAGTTTTGGTTTTCCTGAGATTGGATGTGATTGACACTCGATTCGATCTTCATTATACTCTTGTTCTTCGTCGGATGATACGTCCTTGACCAGAGGCGTTCGTGAAGATAGGAGGTTGTAGTATTTTTTGTATCTGATGAACTGTATTTGAGTCACAGTCCTTAGCGATTTCACACCCTTGCAACCGCGAGGAACCTTTCTTACTATCCTTAGTGTTTAGGACGTTGGAGGACTGACCATCCCATTCGTCTACACACAGTTGTATGGCACGCTCCATCACTTGGTCTACAACCCATTGATGCATAAACTGTATGCCGAAAGACCTTAGTCGGTAGCAACCACTCTGTAGGAGCTAGATGGCACCAAGAGGGGGGGGGTGTGAATTGGTATATTAATATTTTGACACTAAACTATATAACTATATTAATGCAACGAAAACAATCAAGGAACAATTGCAAGTAAAACTAAATGCAAATAAAGAACCAAACATGATAAATTTGTTGATGAGGTTCAACCAAACTCTTGGCCTACATCCCCGCTCCAGTTTTCTCAAACTCGAGACCTCCAGAGATTACTAGCTTTCCTTCTTCAAGGGTGAAGGCTCCCTTAGAGCTTTCTTCTCCTTTCATGCTTTCGAGGACAAGGAGAAAAACATCTTACAATATTAAGCTCAAAACTTGAACACTCAATCAACTCTCTTCTATTCTAGATTCTCACAAGAATGCTCTCAGAAGGAGGAACTAAGGCTTCTCTCTTAAGCTCACAAATTTTCGGAAATCAATTTGCCAAAGTTAGTTCCCAGACTCTAGGGACTTAGTTTTATACCCTTACAAGATAGTCTACCACTCTCTCACAATAACTACCCATTAGAGAAAGTACTGTCCTTTTCACCTACTCCTCGATCGACTGCTTTTTCTCATTGGGCGACCGCTGCTCTAGTGAATTCAATCTTCGGTCATCCACTGTTCTCCTTCAGATGTCCGAAGACACAGGCTTCAACCTTAGTTCATCAGTTCAGCTTTCGTAGGTTGTCCACTGCTTCCCATTGAATCCATCGAACAACCCTTGCTTCATTTGAGTTTCTACATCAAGCTCCTTCGATCGCCCATTGATTGTACACGAATCATTCAGATGACTTTCTTGACTTGAACACTTTTCTTCAACCATTCTTCGGTCGTCTATTGTTGTTCCTCAAAAACTTCGAACGACCTCCACTTGGCTCTTGCCTTAGGTTGATATCTTCAAGTCTACATGGGTCGCCCACTGATTACACTCAGTCACTTCGGGCGACCTAACTTGTCTTTGTCAATTTCCTTAAAGCTTACTTAGGTCGTCCGCTGATTTTTCATGAATTCATCGGACGAATGCTGCTTTTATTCTAAACTCCTTTGGTCGTCTACTGATTCTTCGTGAATCCATCGGGCGACCACTTCTTTTCTTCTGAGCTTCTTTGATCGTCCACTGATTCTTCATGAGTCCATCGGCCGACCACTTCTTTTCTTCTGAGCTCCTTTGGTTGGACCACCGATTCTCCATGATATATTTCTAACTATTAACATTTTTTAATCTTATTGATTTTTTATAAACATTTATGTGTAATAAGAGAGCGAGTTTGGGTAATACAAAAATTTCATGGTTATTAACAAATAATTTAACAAAATTTTGGATGGAACTTAATGGGAGGACCTAAGTGCAAAATTGGGATAAATTCAGGCATTAAAATTTGTAGATTTATAATATAAAGTTAGATGCAAAAAGAATTATAGTTTAGGCAATTCTAAAGGAAATACCCTAAACAAATAAGAAATTCTTCTTGAAGAACAAGAAATCAAGAATAAAGTCACGTTAGAAGAATTCTAAATTTTTTTCTTGATACTATGATCAAATAGAACACATAAATTGGGTGATACTATTTTTATTGATTATTTATTGTTTTTCAGATGATACATGTTTATTATTCCTATTGGAATATTATTTTGGGTTTTAGCAAAAACCTAAAAATATTGTGAGTTATCGATATAGTGAAATTGTTCTATGATTGTCTCGTAAATTTTCTTTTCCATTGGTGTAATTTGCTGTAATTTTTTCCTATTATTATTTATTATATATTGTGATGGATTGAATTATTAAACTCATAATTCGAGCAGCAATTAAAAATAAAATATATGGTGGGCGCAAAAACTGAATTTACCATAGAAAGAATGTTTTTTGAAATTTACCACAGAAAATGCTTTAGTTAATAGAAGGATATCTTGCTCATTTCAAAAATGTTACAATAAAATTTCTCATGAACCAATTATAGTGGAACATCACTTAGCATGGAATCGCTTCTTATATGGTTAAACAACTTGGGTTTTTCATGGTGAGTCTTTGTCATCTGATCCCATTAATATTTCAAATCCTACAAGCACATGTAATGTCATAAAATTATACTAATATACAACAAGGAATAGTTGGAGTCATTGACTTGAGGGAAATGTTTAGGAATGCATTAAGAAGTGGTCAAGAAGAATAATTGGATGTTAGTCGTGATACTACTCAACCAATTGAAAATAATGAACATGTTATGTAGGTGCCGACATAATTAACGAGTTGATTCGATAATGTGACAATCCACTTTATCTTGGTTGTAAAAAAATTTCAAGCATATCATTTTTTTTTTAATCTTTATCATCTAAAAGTAATAAATGGGTACTTAGGAAAATCATTTTCTATGTTGCTTGAATTACTAAATGATGCATTCGACGAGGGTACAAATTTATTGTTCTCATATTATGATTCTAAAATATTAGTAAGGAACTGAATCTTGGATATGAAAAGATTCATTCATGTCCGAAAGATTGTATGCAATTTCGAGATGAAAGAAATGAAGATTCTTGTCATGTATGTGGAAGTTTGAGAGGGACCAACATTATAGATAATGAAAGTGATGATGTGATAGATGAGAATACTACCAAATCAAAGAAAAAAAGTCATATTAAAGTTTTGCAATATTTTCCATTAATACCTTGACTAAAGTGTCTTTATAGTTCATCTAAAATGGCTTTATCTATGAGCTGGCGTGAAGAATGTAATAATAAGACATCTAGCAGATTCTAGTACATGGAAAGCATTTGATGAGCAATATCCAAGTTTTTTCCTTTGACCCTAGAAGTGTGAGGTTGGGCTTAGCTGTTGATGGATTTAATCTGTTTCAAACTATGAGTACCACTTATAGTACTTGGCCAGTTGTATAGATTACTTATAACATGGAGTCTTGGGCATGCATGAAAAAAACTTCACTTATTCTATCAATGGTCGTCCCTAGAGAAAAAGGTCCAGGAAATTATATTGATATATATCTACAACCATTAATTGATGAACTAAACTTATTGTGGGAAGGAGTTGATGCATATGATGCATCAAACCATGATAACTTTAAGTTGAGAGCGGCACTTATGTGGACC
>LTAE01012841.1:0-13331 GCA_001647135.1 Pontederia paniculata
ACCTCTTCATATTTTTGGTCGATCGTTCATGCTTCTGCTCTCCATTACGTATCTCCTCCCTCTAATGCTGGTCGACCGCTTCATATATATAGGGCGCCCACTGCACACACGTAGCTCTTCTGATATAATTACGCGTGCACTGATCGTCCACTTCTTCAACTTAGATCGACCGCTAATCTGAACTTGTATGTATCCTATTTCAGAAATTAGCTCAACAAGTTCATTAGTATAGGCTGAGTTCAATTTTCAAATTTGTGATCATTCAAAACATTCTCGGGGTCCTAGATTCAACAGAAAAAACTATCATAAATTAGAAAAAGGATCTCTTCAGTGATTGATCTGATGATTTCTTCATGTAAATTAATTTTATAGAAATAACATCTGCATATACTAATTTCTATTTTAAATTCCATAGATGAGATTTACTATAGCATTTACGGGTTACTTTTCATGAATAATCAATTCAACTTTTTTAAATCAAAATTATGCGTAATTTTAATAGCAAATAATTTAATAGAAAACTTCATAGTAACAAGAAGATTTCTGCGTCAAACATAGAAAAAATAGGGATAAAATTTAACTTTATAGTTCATAGTTAATGACAAATAAATCATAGTTTAGGATGTCTAAAGGAAAAATACCCCCCGCCCCTACACTCAATGATTAATTACATTGAATGCTAATAATAATGAAATTTTTGACATGATTATTTCTATTTTTGATAATATATAAATTACATAAACTTATGCCACACGAAAAAGTGTGTAAGCTATAGCAATGATATTGAAACATATGATTATGACATGAGAGTTTGTCAACATATGAATAAAATATTACTTCATATTGTCATAAACTACGTTAACAACTTCCACCCATATAATCCAGTCTAATAGATTTATTTATTTAAAATGTAAAAATATAATAAATAATAATTAGAAGGCATTTTCCTCTTTCATCAATTTTAAGATTTTGAAACTTAGCTTTGAAATGTAATATTAATCCCTTACTTATATCAATTACTACATTATTGTACTTTTTTTCTCTCAAAATTTAAAGAACATAAACTAATTTTTATCTTAGAGTGAGTGAGGATAGTGAAAAATAACAATAAAAAAACTCAAATATTTTTTTGGGTAAAGAAAAAATATTAACTCCAAATCTCCAGTGAACCTAACGATCATCACCAGCATTCCAAACATTGTCATTCTCCATCATTATCTTTTGCCCTCGTCAAACACTCCTCCATTCTACATGGAGTTCGTCGTGGCGGAGTGTCACAACTAAAGGAACAAACAGGAGGAAGACAAAATCTAGTTATGTCAATGATTTTTGTATTTGAATAAATAGGAAAACTATAACACTTGAAAGTAAGAAAATGATAAAAGCATATGGAATATCGATCATCTAGGAAACAAAAGAAGAAATATGAGTTGTAAACAAAAAACAAAGAAACAAATATAAATAAGAAATACAAAGTGATCACCTCGACGCTTGTGTTGTAAATAGGCTGTGGCTGCATTGGGCCCATAATGTAGTTTAACATTGGTACTCTAATTCTTGTCGGATTCAAGATTTGGAGTTACGTCAATGGTAGAGGGAATCATATTGTGTAGGGTTGAAAATGTTTTAGGTAAACTACAATTGTTTTTGGAATAACAATTTCAAGCCATCAGCAATAACGTGCAAGCATTGAATTTGGAAGATGACAATTTGACTCATCTGATTTTTCAAAGCATGTTCATAATAATGATTCAAATGGTACTTCTGCTTCATCTTCCAATTCTAGTAATCATTAAATGTGAAGTTGTAAATTCCCAGGTTTTGTCGAGATGGTCTGTTTGGAATGGAATTTTAAAGCTGAGCAATTTCTTAATTTTTATAATATTGCTAAAAAGAATATGATTAGAGTTTTTTCTTTTGAATTGATGGTTCTACTTTACACTGTTATAGATGAATGCATATGAACAAGCAATTGTCTTCATGGTCTCAATTCTTGAAATTATTAGAAATCAAATTTGGTCAATCTGAATTTGAGGATCATCAGGTGATCTTTCTAAGTTGATTAAGAATGGAGTGGGATAGTGTATCAGTCATAGTTTGGACTTCTTTCTAATCATGTATTGGTCTATCCGAATCTTTCCTTCTTTCGGGAGGTCTTAGCATTACAGTCTAAAATACTTATGCATGATATTAGTTTAGCTAAGCTTTAGGAAGAAAAAACTTTTAGATTCTTGATCTTCTTCTAAATTTGTTTCTTATAGACCTTCATCTTATCTTCTTCTATTTCCAAGTCAGTGGTCTTACTTGTTTCTCCTATTTTGGGGTTTAAATATGTTGTTATTGCAATATCATCTTCAAAACAACTCTACATTGCTTGTCAAAGCATTTATCTATTTCAAAAATGTTAGCAAGAAGGGAAAAAGATCTTTTTACAATTGCCTTGAGAAATTTCACAAGAGACATGAGTGTGTAGAAAACATGAACACTTGTGCTGATGATACTCTTGATTCTTTAGATAGCAGTTTATATGCCTTATATGATACTATGAAACCCCAAACTTTAAAGTTATGGAGAACCATTTTGGGAAACCCTATTACCATTGGGTTGATAGTGGATCAACTCATAATTTCGTGAGCGAGACCATTGTTCCTAGGTTTGGATTGGAAATTCTTCCCTCTATTATTTTAGTGTTATGATTGAAAATGAAGAAAAGTTAAAATGTGTCAACATATGTTCTCAGGCAAAACTATAAAAGTTGGTCAGAGGGTGATTCAACGTAGTACAAATTCATTTTCTTCACTAGTCTTGTTGGTTAAAAAGAAAGATGAAATTTGACAATTTTATGTTTATTAACAGACTCTTAATTCCAATTACAATAAATGATTAATTTTCTATTAATTCTTGCATGGAGAAACTATTTTAATCCTAAATTGAATTTAAGGGTGAAATATCTTTGATTCAGAATGCACACTCATGCTGTGGTTAAGACTACATTTCGAACTCATGAAGGGGACTATGCATTTTTCAATAAGACATTTAGTTTAAAAAATACACCTTCAACATTGGAATATTTTACGAACATATTATTTTCTTCTTATTTGAGGAAGTTTGTGGTGGTTTTTTTTCTATGACATTTCAATTTACAATCAAGACATGGATTCTCAATTTTATTATGTATGTAACTCCCCAACATTTAAAAAAAGATAAAACGAACCATGTCGAACACGACCCATTTTCTAAAAAATAAAAAGGATGACCGAGATTTAATCCGAAATTAAATTAAACTAAATTTTAAATCTAATCCCAAATCAAATCTAGACCTATCCCTATATTTACCCCTAGAAAGCCTAAAACCTTAATTATTTCTCTCCCCGAAGCCCTAACAGCAGAATTCTCTCCGTCTTCTTTCCTCTTCTCCCTATAGATTGAAGGTAAGATATAATTTTCTCTCTCCTATAGTCTCTTTCTCCCCCTTTCCTTCTCTTCTAAAGTTTTTAGAAAAAGCCCATTAAAGTAATGTGAAAGAGACCAAAGACAGCTAGGACCTCAAGGGAATGAGAGCGAGGATAATTGAAACACAAGGAACAAACGACAAAAACTCCAACGTGAATAAGTATGTAAATAGGAGGATCAAATCTAGTGATCTTCATATGTATATATATGAGTAATATAGGGGATTTGCATGAAAATTTATGATAATAACATTTTCTACATGAGAAGATGAAGATGATTAATGTGATTAGTAACTGATTATTAATCTGCCTAATGAACAAATAAAGTTTAAATAAGCGGATGATCGAATATGGGCCGTGTCCTGACGGACAGACGAGGTCCACATTCTCCCTTGGGAACGTCCGCATTTGTGAGACGCATATCGTGTCCCCAAAACCACGAAGGAGCGATGAAACACGACCCTTATCGCCCCTTGACGCAGACCGTGTTCAATAGATCAAGTGCGACACCAACAATCAATTAAGCCTAACATGTTGAGCTTCATCGCTCATGGGAGGATTGTCTCTCCTATTTTTTATCCTGCAAACAGTGAGACAAATTATGGGTGATGGCATTGGTGATGCTGATGCATGTGATATGAATGCTTGCACATGATAGAAGTCTAGTCTTCAGTCATTTTAGTTTATAAAGTTATTGGACTATTGTCAGTGATGTCTTTTCTTGTTGGAATCATGTAATAGACTATTCTTTTTTGCTATACTTATTATTGAATTTTTATATTAAATTTACTGTTTCTGCATGATATATCCAAATTGCTGATCAATCAATTGATCAATTGTTAAGTCAAAGAAGAATGTCGTAGCGTCTCCAAATCTTTATTCTACCACGTGGTAGGTATGAATTTGGAGGCGTTACAATGTATCTCTTGTCCTCCAAACTTTGTAGGATTAGAAGTTATTTTAAAAGAGCAAATGTTGCTTTGCTCAAGCCCACATTGAATATTTTGGGCATATAATGTCTTTACAAGGGGTGGAACCAAATTCACACGAGATTGAAGTGTCAACAGTTAGTTTGCTCCCACTCTAGTTAAACAATTAAGAACCTTTTTGAAACTTTCTAGATATTATAGACGGTGTTGGGGGTTATGCTTCTAATGTGAGTCCCTTAATAGATTTTCTTAAGAAAGATTCTTTTCAATTGAATGAGAGTATTCAACAGGCCTTTCAGACTTTAAAGGATGCTCTAGTTTCAATCCCAATTATACATCTTCTATATTTTTCTAAAGACTTTATTTAAAAACATATGCTTCAGGATCATGAATTTATTCTATTTTGTTACAAAATAATCACCCTATTTTTTATTTCAGTAAAAAAAACTTGTATCTCAGAATGCAAAATGTTTTTGTTTATGTATATGAACTATTTGCTATTGTGGAAGCTATCAAGAAATGGAGGCAATACTTTCTTGGACACCATTTCATTATAAAGATATATCATAAAAAATTAAAAGAAATATTGTCTCATGTAGTTCAGACACCTAAACAACAACAAAAATTGGCAAAGTTGTTTGGTATGACTATTCTATACTATACAAACCAGGTTTAGAGAATATAGTTATAAATGCTTTGTCGAGGCAACATGTGTCTAAGCCTCTATTTTGTAGTTTATCCATACCAATTTTTTAAGTGATTGATGAGGTTAAAGTAGAATATTCCATCAATGAACATATGGAACGCTTTTTTTATTGATTTACAACAAGGTCATTCTACTAAATCAGGGTTGGTGAGGAATGATGGACTGTTGTACCACAAAGGCAACATACTTTTACATTCTACTTCTTTTATCCTATATTTCTTAAGGAGTTTGGGGGGGGGGGGGGGGGGGGGGAGGGGGGGGGGGGTGTGCGGAATTTTGTTGGGTTGGCATGAGATAACCAATTCAAGAGTTTGTAAGAAATTGTTTGGTGTTCCAATAGGTTAAGCACTACACTGCTAATCCTACTTATTGCAAACTCTGCCAATTCTATACAAGATATAGGAGGATGGATCCATAGATTTTGTTACTTATTTGCCTCAATCTAAAGGATATATTATGGTTTCAATGGTGGTTGATCAACCGTCAAAGTACTATCATTTGGTGCCCTAACCATCCACTACACAAATGATAAAAGTAGCCAAGGTATTTATGGATTTGGTGGATCGATTGCATGGATTTCTGTCTGATTGGAATTATATCTTTTTAAGTTCTTTTTTATTGGAACTTTTCAAGTTAAGTGATACCAAACTCAGCATGATCATTGCTTATCTGATGGAAAAATTGAAGTTGCCCCCTCCTCATCAGGTCTTTGTGATGTAGCACCAGATATTATTGGTTTAAAATATTCTATTAGTTAAGATTGTTATTATCTTATTTTCTTTTTTGTTATCTTAGGAGGATTTGTTAGTTATTTTAGATCTTTCTGTTAGGGTCAAAGTCTATATTTAAAGCTCTATATAAGAATTTTTTTGATATGAATAAAATCAGACTATGAATATTTTCTCCAATTGAACTTCATGTTCTTTTATCGTGCAGATTCACGATGTCTTCGGTGGATTCCGAAGAACTCTGGTGGATTCCAAAGTGACTCTGGTGAATTCCAGAGCAATTATTTTTCTTATCTAATTGAAGCAGGCGACTTGCAGATCGACATCGTTGGTGAATTTCAGGTTCTCGGTGGATTTCGGGATTGTTTGTTTGTCGTTCGCCTCGTCTCATCACCCTCATCAACCGCCTACGCCCATCTTCCGCAACCCCGTTGCGCCACTTTGCAATAGGAAAAATAATATTTTTATATTTATATTCTTACCATTCCCCTTCACGTGTTGAATGTTGATAACTTCGATGTAGCTTAGCCCACCACATAATGGGAAAAATTAATTTTATTTAATATGAGTTTTATCGAGATTTGAATTTAGAACATCTTGCTCTGATACCATATTAAATTAGATGTCCTATCAATAATTCTATAAATCGATAGCAAGAGAAATTTGTTTACATATATATTCTTAACATCTACGATTATAGGTGCAAAAAACAAATATAAAAAAATAAGAAAAAAGAACTTAAAAGTTGATTTCATCCAACATAAAGATTATGGTTTTTTAAGCTAAAGAATTAAGTGTTTTTACATAAATATGAGAAATTCGATGAAGCCCTGTCCGATTAAAACTCTTTCGCTACAAACCTTACTTAATGTATAAACTAATAAAAAAGTGATTAATTATATTGAAGCTTAAGAATAATGCAATATTTGACATAATTATTTTCTATTTCTAATATCTTTTATAATATATAAATTATATAAAAATATGTTACATAAATATTGTAAGCTATAACAACGATATGGACAGGTATAGCGTGAGTTTGTCAACTTATGAATAAAATATTACTTTGTATTATCATAAATTTTGCCTTAACAATAACTTCCACCCATATAGTCCAGACTATAAGATCTTTTTATTTAAAATATAAAAAAATATAATAAAGAAAAGTTAGAAAGGATTTTCCTCTTTCATCAAATTTAAGTTTTTCAAACCTAGCTTTAAAATGTAATGTTAATCCCTCATTTATTTCAATCTCTACCGAACAAAACGGTCATCTTCAAAATTTAAAATCTAAAATTTAAAATTTAATGTGATGTTCGAGCGATCAGTTTCTGTATTTATTTTCCTCAAAATTTAAAGAAAAAAATTAACAGTCATCTTCACGTTGTCTCCAACGTTCAGATTTTTTTTAAGTAAAGAAAAAATAATTTAAATCCAAATCTCCACCGAACAAAACGGTCGTCTCCAACATTCAAATCCTAACGTTGTCATCCTCCACCGTGTTGTCTTCTCCCCTTCCTCTCTTCTATATGAATCGACCATGGCGGAGACACGCCCTCGTCGCCCTTCCTCCATTTCTACGTTTCCGTCTCCTACAGCGGCGAAGGTGTGACGACGCTCGTCAGTTCCTATAATGGGTCACGATGATCCTAAATCCTAATGAGCGGGACCTTGATGGCCTCCGCCAGCCTGAGCTGAAGCGCCGGCAATAGTCTTTCATGTTCGTCTTCGTCGCCTTAACCCTTCATCTTCGTCGTCTTTGTCTGTCCTCTATTGTTCAGATGGACTCTTTTTCTGCATTTCTGTCTCCTGAGACGGGCGAAGGTGTGACGACGCTCGTCTCACTCAAGTTCCTACGATGGGTCACGATGATCCTGGATGTGTAAAATGCTTGTATTGGGCTATCTTGGATGTGTAAAATGCTTGTATTGTTCTATTTGTTGTTAACTGATTATTGTTTGTGCTTACAGTATAATGTCTTTTTAATGTTATTTTAGAAGAGGATGAAATTTACTCTGTGGCAACACTACTAGGTGATTCTACGGGCATATCATACTTCAAAAACATGCCACTTAGAGTTATTGACTGGTTTTTCTCTTCTTCTGATGTGGTAGCTTAAATGTAGTAAAACACATGTTGCATAAATATATGAATATGGATTTTTGTTATATGGTCTAACTTATTTCTTATTTATTTCCATGTAGCCAACTTGCACAACACCTGTCACCTATACTGACAATCAAGGGGAATGCAGGTTCTGTTTTTGCATCCTCACAATATCTGATAAATACACTATACTTTTCTATAAAAAATAAAAAAAAGTACAGATATATCTTTCCATGTCTAGGATTAGGTGGTTAGATGATTGTCGAATCATAATCCTCTTGATGTCCGCTATTCATATATCTTTAGTCTTAATTCCACCATTAGTTGCAACAAACAATGGCCAATATCAAGCAATACAAATTCCTAATAAGTGGAAGTGATCAGTATAAAGATTGAGATCAATAACATTATGTAACTTTAATACTTGTACTCTTTCCAAAAGAGAAACAAAGAGCAAAGGGATGTTTCATTTTGCCTAATAAAATTTTGGAGCAAAAGTTGTCGTTCTTGAAGAGGATGAAGTGCTTTTTGAAGCAGGTTTTAGATTATGTACTCTCAATAAAGTACCATTATCCTATCTCTTGTTTTGCTATTCTGGGTTTATAACACAAACAAATTTTCTTTCCTTTGAGCAGCCTACTGATAAGAAGTCAATGGCAAGAATTATGCATTCAGGGTCCATCAATGCCTCAGTTTTTCCATGCCACTTCTGAAGGTATTGCATAAAAGAAATAAAAATTAAAGTGAAATAAAATAGCTTTCAAAGTAAAACTTAAATACCTCTTATAATTCAGCCTCCTGAAGAATAGTGAAATATCTCTACTACTTCACTCAGAAATATTTATTCTCAACACTTTCTACACATCTCTGCTAATTTATCTTAACCACATATGTAAACATATTTTCTTCTTGAGATGACATCTTGGCATGTTTGAACTCTCAAGATATTAGCAAAGCCAGCATTGGTTCATACATACTTAACTTGGGATCATTATTCATATCATCCATCTCCTTTTGGTGTTTTCTGATCCTTATGGAAGGTGGACCTATGTGACAGTAGTCAAGCTTTTCTTCTTTAGTATCTTCTATATGACCTATCAGCAGCGGTACATCCTGGTACTTGCCTTCTCTTTGAAAGAATATGCTTTAAGAAAGTTCTTTGCTATGAGGAATGCTGATGCAATTTAGTTTGGCAGTTAAGTCTTCGAAGGAATTTGATATCACATCTACTTTGATATCAATTCTGTTCCTAGTGGTATTAAAGTATCTTTTATTTAAAAAACTATATTTTAATCTATCGCTACAACATAACCTTGATCTAATCTTTACAAACCTAGTACCCCTCTTTCATATAACTGATTTTGTAGTTTCTTTGCCCTGTTACAAATGGAGCTTAAGCCAATTTCTCTGCAGTCCTTTAATTTGTTCTTTATCCTATCATCTCCGATTTCATCATGGTTTTTTTCCTTTTTCCATTACCAGCTCGTGTATTCTCCATGTATTAGATATGCAGTAATTATAACTGTATTTTAACCTGCAGTCCTATAATATCTAAAAATAGTGTGGCATAATATATTGTTAAGTGGGGCAGATGTATGATGCATGCTGTATTTTCAGACAACAAGATAATTGCAGATATAATGCTCTACTTGCTAATGAAAATTTTGCAACAGCTCCGCGCAATTGCATGGAAATATGCATATTTTTTTGTTTGTTGCGTCTCCCATTAACTTAGAATAAGGAACAAATCAAACATCGCAATCATCCTTGGCCATCTGTCAGGCTGGAAAATAAATCACTTGCCCTTTGGGCAACTGCAGACTTACCCCTCTACATTTGGTTCCAGGAAAGATATGAAGAAGGAAGGACATAAATGGAATAGGTGTAAAGCACAAAACATCATCAATTCACCTAAAGCAGACACATGAGGGTGAAATGAAATCAACACCATGAGACTCCTCCAAACAAAAAGATCTAAACAAATGGGCACTTCGGTATAACAATTTCATGTTCGATCAAGATTATATTTCAGAAACAATTTCACAAGGAAATGGCCTTCAGAAGTTGCATATGAAGGTGGGTTTATTCTTATTCACATTAATGCAGGACATGTTGCATGCCAATTGTGTTATGAATTGCTCATTGGATCTTCTTCCATATCTTACTCATCTTCTTCGTCGCCATCGTCTTCATTCTTTGATACCTGATTCATGCAAAATTTTCTTCTCCAGAGAGGGAAGCATTGGATAATCTCAACGGCAATCACTGTGCAGGGGATTGATTCATCAGCAGAATCCATTCGTTCAATGGGCACGCTCAGCATGCTGATTCGCATTGGACATTTTGTCTTCCATTTCTGTTCATGCAACTTCTCTCAGCTGCATAATCTAACGTGCAGGCCACTGCTTATGCCCAATAATTCAGCCTTGCTTTAACGTCGTCACGGTTGTCTCCTGGAAAAAGTGACATGAAACAAAATCTTATTAGCTTGATTGCAACCAAAGACAGACATATATCAAATGCTTCAATAAGTAAAGGAGGAGGTGAAAAGGATCTAATGTAAAGCATGATATTAAGGTCGAATCTTTTTCATTGTTTATTCGTTCAAATCAGCAAAATGAGCTTAGATCGTTGCTTACCAGGACTAGAGATCTTCCAGTTGGCGATTGGCGGCAACGTCGGGGAGGAGAAGTTGTCGGCGACTTCGTCGGAGGACCAGGAAGAAGCAGACGACAACCGATCAGGAGAACAACGTTGCTGCTGCTGCTCATCCAAGAACCTTTAGCTCATGGAGTAGCAGAGTTCCAGCGCCGTGAGCGAGTTCTGTAACTCGAGGATCTCCTCATAGCTGAACCCGTAGCCAGATCCAGGCAACCCTTAAGGTCCTCTAAGTCCTCGTCCGTGAGGCTCTTCGCCGTGGCAAAAGTGCGAATGTAACCGCGAGGACTTTTCGACGGCGCTATATGAGCTTTGAACATATACCATAGCAACGGACTGAGCACGCTAGTGCGAAAGTCTGCAAGAAAGACATAAATATAATATCATGATAATATTAGCTCAAGGCAGCGAAAGCATATAAAAATCCATAAAAGTCTTGTCACATATGTGCATAAATCCATGGTAAAAAATAAGACCCATAACATGAGCCTTAGGCTCATTCGAATCGAGACATAAGATAAAAATAATAAGTTCATTAGATATAATTCTAATGACTTAAAGGCCTACAAGACCTAGACATGACCATGTGCAAATCAAAGCCGTCATGTGCACACCACCGCCAAGTTCCTCATGCATCATCGCCTGCATGGATCCAGAAACAAGGGAGGTGGAAACCCTCCGGTTAGAGTATGTAAAGGTCGGCATCTATCATGCAACATATATATGTCATACTATAACATCATCATGATTATAAGTATAAACTTGGAACGTAAACCAGTTTAGGTAACATAAGCATATGACATTTACATGACTTGAGCATAGCATTGAACATTGCGTACACGAAGCATAAATAATACTAAGCATTTTATATTCATGATCATCATCTTTGTACATTTGCATCTTTACATAATTGTCATATGATCCAATTTAAGTTCTCTTTGACTCACATCATCATCATTTAAACATCTTGATCATAAGGCCAATTATTATTTTTACATGAAAAGTCTCGGGTAACATTGGCACACGTTATATGACTAGATAGGACAACCCTTCTCTAGGGTCCATCTTGGGAAGCACACCACACTACTACTAGTGTGGAGACCACTTCCGGAAGCGCCTTCGGCTACTTCCCCCATCTCCAATGCGCCTCGACTAATTCATCATGTCATCTTCTTTTCAATACATCAATCATAGCAATCAATTTTGTGATTTTAACCTAATTACGACTTTGCATGCATCTCGATGTCTAGGTGTATCACAAACATCAAACATGGTTTGCTACCTTTCAAGAATATAAAACATAACATACAAATGATTTGATCAAGCATTAGAAAGATAACATCAAAGTAAACATCTATAAAATAAGGCTTACATAGCTTAAATGTGTCTTATAAGTCATCACGGCCCGTGATGAGCCCATCACGGTCGTGAGACACAGTGTCACAACCTGTTACATCCGTACACGTCCCGTGACCATCACTGTCACGGTCCGTGACAACATTGTCACGACCGTGACCGAAGCGGTGCAGCAGGATCTCATAGTGTCACAGCCCGTGATATTCCATCACGGCTGTGACCGAAACGGTCGGTCATGGCTTCTCGCGTCACGACCGTGACCGAAGCGGTCTAACATGGTCTGCTCGTGTCACGGCCCGTGATAATCAATCACAGTCGTGATCGAAGGGGTCTTTCGCGAGTTGGCGTCACAACCAGATGTTACGGCCCGTGAGGATTTATCATGACCCATAAGGAACTCCGTCACGACCCGTGATATAGCGTAATGGGCGTGACCGAAGCCGTGTTTGCGCGGCTGTCACGACCCAGGCGTTAACGACTCGTGATATCATCTCACGACCCGTGATACGCCCCATCACATTTGGGTGTCCATTCAAACTTCACTCCTTTCCTTGTCAGGTAAGTCAAAGGAGATGCTATCCTAGAGAAATCTTGAATGAATCTCCTATAGTATCCGGCAAATCCTAGAAAACTCCGAATTTCCATCACCATCTTTGGCCTATCCCAATTAACAACGGCCTCGACTTTACTGGGATCTACCATAATGCCGTCTTTTGACACGATATTCCCTAGGAACATAATCTCTTTTAACCAAAAGTCGCACTTGGAAAACTTTGCATACAACTTGTGTTTTCTTAGTGTCCCCAACACCATTCTCAAGTGCTCTTAGTGTTCCTTGGGATTTGAAGAGTATATCAAGATGTCATCAATGAACACAATGACAAATTTGTCCAAGTATGGCCTAAAGATCCTGTTCATAAGATTCATAAAAGCAGCAGGGGCATTCGTTAGTCCAAAAGGTATAACGAGGGGTTCCTCGGATGACAAATAAGACCATGAAGGCATAATGTCCATACCTCGACCGAAAAGCAGTTTTCGATATGTGTTGCTCGGAAACCCTTAGTTCATGATATCCGCTTCAAAGATCAACCTTGGAGAACACCGATGTCGATGATAGTTGGTCAAACAAATCATCTATATTTGGCAAAGGGTATTTGTTCTTGATTGTGGACTTGTTCAACATCCGATAGTCGATACAAAGCCTCAATGTACCATCCTTCTTCTTGACAAATAAGACCGGTGCACCCCATAGTGACACACTAGGTCTAATGAAATATTTATCTAGCAACTCTTGTAGTTGACTCTTCAACTCATGCATCTCGGCCAGTGCCATCCTATAAGGTGCAATTGAAATCGGTCCTACACCCGACATCAACTCAATTGTGAAATCAATTTC
>LTAE01012842.1:0-13329 GCA_001647135.1 Pontederia paniculata
TAATCGCAAGAGCTTGACTGAGGAACAGCAGTAACAGAGGCAAAGAAAACGAAGTTTCCCTGTGGATTGATACCTAAAGTACTCGATGATTGTCGTATACTTGCGGTAATAGGAGTGTGCATAGATTTATAAATATTAAAATTTGAAGTGAAGACAATCTTTACAGAAGGTTGATCCTGGTTAACCCCCTAACCTATCGTCATTTTCTATCTTACCCCACAATTCGCATCAGATACTAGCCCTACCTCAATCATATTCAATCAGTCAATCAACATAGCACCAATCATTCCGGGACACGACCAATGTTGTGTACTGGGTCAGGTGCTGTTCAGGCGAACACAACCATTTCAGGGAAAGAGACATTATAGATGAGAACACGGACCATGTTCACATCGACACAGATCATTTTCTTTTTAGGGTTCATGAATCGCGTCGGAGAATGACTTGCCTGGTTTTTGATTATGCATTTAATAATACCTTTTTACCATTATTTTATCATAAATATATGAAAGACCTTAAAGTTGATCATGATAGTTACATACCTTGATTTCTCGACAATCTGCAGACTCAAATTCGGACGAGCAAATGCGACACGGTCCGTGTCCTCCTCGAACATGGCCCATTTCCTTAGGTCTTCATGGTGTTTCGTCGTGTGGTCTATTTTCTTCTTTTTCTTGTGCAATGCGACCATTTCCTAGGTCTTCATGTGGACATGGTCCGTGTTGGTCCTCCATGGATCTGAAATCGAGAGAGAAAGAGAGAGGGAGAGGGGAGGAAGAAGAGTGGGGAGAACTTTTGATGCCTTGAATTTGGGAGAGAAAATAATAAGGTGAGAGGAGGGGTTGGGTCCTATTTATAGGGAAGGAAATTCATCCCTAGATCGAGTTTGAATGCAGTTAGGACTCTCAAGAATAACTTTGTATCTGATTATAATTCTATAAGATAAATCTTATATATGATTAGTGGCAGGTGATCGTCCCAGCTGCCATGCCAATCCAATTCGCATGCTCTAAGCATGTCCTCCAGTGTATTGATCGTCTTTTCTGATTGTCCATTTGTCTATGGAATGTTGTTGAAGTTTAGAATGGTACCAAGGGCATCTTGGAAACCTTTCCAAACCTTAAGTGTAAATCTGGGGTCTCGAATAGATACTATGGTCATTGGGATCCCATGCAGCCTAATGACTTCTCTAACATATAAGTCCATAAGGCTCTCCACTGATTGCTTCCATTTGATAGGGATGAAGTGTGCAATCTTAGTGAGTTTGTCCACTACTATCCAGATGACATCATTTCCTCGCTTGGATCTAGGCAGGTTGGTCACAAAATCCATAGCCATATTTTCTCATTTCCACACCGGAATGCCCAAGGGCATGAGTATACCAAACAGTCTCTGGTGTTCGATTTTAACTTGCTGACAGGTAATGCATCTAGCCACATATTCAGCAATCTCTTTCTTCATGTTGTTCCACTAGTAGGTCCTTTGTAGATCCTTGTACATCTTGGTACCACCGGGTGGATGGCGAACTCTGACTTGTGACCTTCATTAAGAACTTCTCTCCTAAGTGTTGCATCACTGGGAACCCATAGGCAGCCTCTATATCGGATGCCTCCATCCACAAACATGATGAAATCTCGAGCTTCATGGCTGCACCTCTTGCGCATGTGGTCGAACTCTAGATCAACTGCTTGGGCAACAATGATTTTGTTCACCAAGTCCGATTACACTTAATGAATCATAGCGTGGCGTTAGTCCTCCTAGGTCTTGGGTTCCACATGATTATATCTTTTAACTGGTTCCACATGTGTACCCTCATGCTAGCAAGTGATCCTTCCCACTTCTTGCTCAATGCACCTGCGACTGAGTTGGCTTTCCCTATGGGGGTATCCAATTGTGATCTCTTAGTCTGTCAGGCACTCATTCCATCTTCATTGTCTTATGTTGAGATCTTTTTGCATGAAGATATACTTCAGCTCTTTTGATCTGTGTAAACCACAAAGTTTTCACCATATAGGTAGTGCTTCTATATCTTCAAGGCAAAAACCACTGCTGCGAACTCCAGCTCGTGAGTGGGGTAGTTGACTTCATGCTTCTTGAGTTGCCTAGAAGCATATGTCACGACCTTGCCATGCTGCATGAGTACACAACGGACACCTGTACTACAAGCATCACTATACACCACATATCTCCCACTCTCAAAAGGAATGGTCAATACTGATGCAATCATCAATCGGGTCTTCAGCTCTTGGAAGCTCTGCTTGCACTTATAGGACCAGAAAACTTTACTTCTTTCTTCGTCAAGTTTGTCAAAGGCGATGCGATCTTGGAGAAGTGTTTTATAACCGCCTATAGTATCCTACTAGTCCCAAGAAGGTGTGAATCTCCCCGACATTTCTTGGCAGTGACCAATTTAAGATAACTTCAACTTTCACTAGGTCCACCATGATCCCTTGCTTCGACACTAGGTGACCGAGGATCATAATCTGGTGTAACTATAACTCGTATTTAGACAACTTTGCATACAACTAGTGTTGTCGCAAAGTTTCCAATACGATCCTTAGATTGCTCTCTGTGTTCCTCTAGGCTCGATGAATAGATCAAGATGTCATCTACAAAGACAATGACAAATTGATCCAAGTAGGGTCTAAACACCTTGTTCATCAGATCCATGAACGCGGAAGGTGTGTTCGTCAATCCTCCTCTGCAACCTTCAGTTGGGCATCACCAGGAACTCATAGTGCCATTATTTGGATCTAAAAGCATTCTTGGGCACATCCTCCTCTGCAACCTTTAGTTGGTGATAGCCGCTCCACAAATCGATCTTTGAAAATATTGTAGCCTTAGGCAGTTGATAAAAAATGTCATCAATCCTTGGTAGAGCATACTTGTTCTTGATGGTGACCTTATTCAGCATCCTACAATCGATGCACAACCTGAGAGATTTTGTAAGCCCAACACCAAAAAGGGGCCAATAAGCCCAGGGTTACCATCATAGTTCCCTGAAGTAACATGGGTATCTTCGTCGTTCGCAGAACATATATGGCAAATACATATATATATAATAAAATGATCTGGCCATCAGATTTGTGCCACCTGTCCTAGGTATTATATAAATACCTTTCCTTCTCTTCTCCACTGTAGCCACTACAATGGATTCCCTCTCCTCTCCACTCGACAATAGCAACAACCATCAGTTGCCATGGTGAGCTTCGACGCCGGCGATCCGAGGGTAAGCTGATCATTGGAGAGTGCTATGGCATTCTCTTTCTTGGCGCGAACACGTTGATGAGTGCTGATTTGAGTTTCTGTGCGAGCATGCAGTTGTGGGCGAGGCATGACGCCGACGCACGGGAAGGGAAATCCGGCCATATGCAATGCGTTCGTGGTTGATTTGTCACAGGTAAGTGAGATCAAGTTCATAGCTGATGTAATAGAGGATTTTCTGAGGTTTGATTCAATGTTTTCACGCCATACTCGTAGTCTTCATTTTATCGGGTTTGTTGGACGCCGCACACCAGTTCGATGGATTTTGCATCGGAGGAGTTAGTCGAGGTTGAGCTATTTGAATCTCAGAACTCGGATTGGATCTCAAACGTTGTCAATCTTATTTGGGTGTCATCGTAGTATGGACCACCGGAGCCATGAGAGAGGATTCCAGAGCATAGCACACCTCTGTATTTCCGCCACGAACCATCGGAGCAGCAACGCCCCATAACCAGATTGACGATGCCTGAGATATCCTTCTTATAGGTGAGCAATTGGTCAAACTTTGTGTGCAATGTATGAATGCAATTCGAAAATATGATTTGGATGAGCTGATCAAATTTGATGTTTAGATTAATATGGTTAATTAATTGATAAGCATCAGTTGACATGGTTGCTAATTTGCTGAAGGATTTATCTGAAAAGTTAATAGTTAACTACAGGAATTGGTGCTAATAGTGTTAATTAAATCAAATTTAGAAAAGGGCAACCTAAACTAGTGATTTTGCAGATGCATGTATGAATAGATCTATATTAATCTGATGCTAATAATAACAGTAAGTATGCGATTAGAAGAGAAGATCCCCTTCTATTGGAAACTGAGTGATATCTTTGCTAGGAATATGGCATGTGCTATATACACAAGTATGTGTTGTCCACTGATGGATAATTAATAATTATAGATGATGGCATCCCAGGATAAAGGCAATTAATGGAAGGGAAAACATAATGGATGAACACTTGATTAACCACTAATTAACTGGTTTGATTTTTGGTAATTAAGGTTATGTGTTAACCTGATTAGAGTAATTAATCTGGAACATTAATCTGATTTTCTGAATAGTGACCACATAATGATTATATCGTATACATGTATAGGTGGTTGGATGCATGTATATTTGATTGAAATGCTATAATCTCAAATTCGTATATTTGCTTTGTGAAATCTGAAATGGTCATATATATATATATATATAATCATGAATTGACTCATGAGAGGTTTAAAAGAATGATTACTTNATATATATAATATAATATATACATCATAAATTATGAATTGATTTATGAGAGGTTTAAAAGAATGATTACTTGACTTGAATCATATTAATCATGAGGTTGAGATGTATGAAATGATTTGATTATAGTTTAGATATGAGATTTGGGATGTGTATGGAAGCATGCTAATTGATTTACATTTAATTCAAGCCTATACCATATTACTAGGAATTAATACATGGATCAATCTTTCAGGATTTATATACCACACAGTCATAAAAACCTTCAAGTCTCAACATACGAGAAATCAAACTTAAATCCTGAAATCGCCAAGCACAAGAAAACATACGGAATCCAATAAAAAAACCGAAGCCGACATATCATGACAATAGCCCAAAAGATCATCACATCATCAACATAATCAATCAAGTGAGCTAAAGAAACGAATATAATGAACCACAACGATGTGATGTTGTTCTAGGTTTATGGAAAGTCCCACTCACCTCGGTTACGCTCGGCCTCGCCGGGTCCTCGTGTTCGAGTAAATCAATCAAACGATATCCTAATCAATTATCCATTTATATTTCGTTAGTCCTCATATACATATAATCAAATATCTAGATTAGACATTTTCGTATTAAGCTAAAATTCCAAATAATTACTATAATGTTTATCATTTATAAATTCCAGATTACCCACCATCATTACTCTCAAATTCGAATTTCCAACATTCTAATCTAATTTCCAACATTCTAATCATTTCATTAACTACAAGCACATGGAGTGAGGTGTTGATGATGATGACGACGGTAGCTCTCCCTCGTGGGGGCGAGCATTAGCTCGCGGGGTCGAAGTGATCTGCTTATGTGTTGATGACGATAGTTCATACTCGTGGTGGGTGACGACCTGCGCGATCGAGGGAACTAATCGTGGTGACGGTGTGATGCCCTCGTGGGGGCGAGCGACGCTCGCGGGGACGAGGTGGTCATCGCTCGTGGTGGGATGGATATGTGATCGCGGATGGCGAGGTGTCATGACACTTAGATCAGCTCATACATAGCATATTTTAACTCCTGCATTGATTGCAAGTATTTTATTATATTAAGCTATGTATGATATACTTTTGATCGCATTTTCCGATGGTTTTGTTGTCGGGTGGTTTAAATGTTTTATGGATCCATTTATTTCACTCACTGAGCCATATATGCTCACCCCTCTTATTATTGTTATTTTGTAGGTGAGAAGGAGGACATACTCCTCGAGGATTGAGGCTTTAGACCTCTTGCATGCTCACCGGGCTTAAAAAGGGAAAAATAATTAGGATTGTATGTATATGAGAGTAAGGAGAGTTTTAGATTACTTATTATTATTCGTTCTTTCCATATCCATAGTGTTTTGCCTATTTGTCGAACCCTTGTACCCATTTATATGTTATCGTTGTTGTTGAAGTGTTCTGAACTCCTTGTTGGGGCATCTGACCCTACTTTTATTCATTTTAATTCTATTTTGTTTATATGATTCGGGCTTGGCCCATATTACTTGTTTGTATATATCGCATGGACCAATTTTTAGCAAAGGTCATGCCGAAAAATTTGGAAAATCCTAGAGTTAGAATTTTTTTTCTAACCGTTGTATCTTGAGTTTGAATTTGAATTAGTGAAAGGTCGAAACAACCCTTGCCGTGCTCCGGGCATCGGGTTCGTGGTGTGACAAGTTATGGAATCAGAGCCCAGGTTTTAGGTCCAACGCAAGGACGTGGGTAGAGTCGGGGTAAAATAACATTGAAAGAAATTGCATTTGTTTGTTTGAATTATGCTTGTGTGCGTATATGTTTATATCTGTCGATGCTTGTTACTTAATGTTTATAATAATTTTAACTTGTGATAGTAGGTATGCCGAAAGTAGCATCATGATGTAGTTCATCAACAACAAATTGATATATGCTATAATATGGATCTGTTATGAAATATGCATTGATATATAAATTAGAGTAAATATGACATTGTTAATATTGATATGAGTTATCTCATGTTTTATGTGCATATAATGCTAATGCTAATCCTATGTTAGTCGGTGATTATCCTATGTGATGTAGGATATAGATACAAAACTTGGAAACCTTTCTAAGTAAGGCATGTATTATTGATGACAAATACTAAGTTGATATTAACCTAGTGAAAAATATTATCATGATAGCAATTCTTGGTCGATATCGGAAGCTGATAGGAGTGCTAGCTCTTGGTTGATATCGAGGTTTATTATACGTGGCTGAATCTGGTCGAATCAGACCGGTAAAGAGTGTATTATGTGTCTTTTAGATTATTCTCGAAGCTTTTCGAGAAGAAAAAAAATATGGTGATATGAGAACGTATGTTGATAGCATACATGAAATATTTAATTGTACAAAGAGATATGTGATCGATGATATGATTGATAATGTTATAGTTGCGAGTAAAATAATTTTAACTATGCGATAGATAAATCGCAATTGAGGCGATTGATCGCATGGGTCTAGTATGAGTGTAGACTCACAACATATGAGTGGAGTGAAAGTGATAGTTCCTATTAAGCCAGTATTGTCAATCTGTGATGATTGGTTGGATAAGTGAAGTGAAATCAAGAATAATGACATTGATGAATTTGAGAGTGAACATAACTCGAGAAAGTTGAGGTTTAAATGATAGAAGTCGACTGAGTATTCAAATCAGGAACTTGAGAGACAAAAAATAAAAATGACTTTGGTGTCGTCAGCCAGGATTGCTTTGGCCTAGTGGAAGATCATGAATAAGATATATGATCCAACCTGAAATATACAGGAATATAAGAATGATTTTTGCGATGTGTATATTAGTGCTTTTGATAAAAAAAAACAAAGAGAGGGCTAATCACCCGAACTAGACTTTAGCGTCAGTTTTACTATCAAGTTGGAAATTCTTATCAATACTCCTTGACCAAGACAAGAATAGTTCGATATCGATAAGTTATTTTTCATATCCATGAATAAATGGGTGTAGCGGACTGTGTCACTTATGTCAATGCAGATAAACAACCTCTGAGGCTGAAAGTTTACTTGTAAAAAAAATGATAAGCTAAATGCAAAATAAAGGGACTTAAGTGTCATATCTTACTCAGATTAAGAGTACACAAATGACAAGAAGATAACTTGATATTTCGACGTTGATCATGAGATAATTAAAGGATTGGCCTTGTAAATAAGAGATGCATGATTTTTTGACTCAATCTAATGGATTGGTACTCATAGACCTCGTATGTATGTGGTTATCATTATAGAGATTTATTCATGGATTATGGATCTAATGAATTCTTTATATATGGGAGGTTATATGTTAAGATGACAAGAGGATGTTGTTCTCAATGCGACAAAGAAAAGTTCTCGAGTAATAAAGTGAATCACTTAGTATACTTCAAGTTGAATCTTTATGGATGGAAAAATATAATGATATAAGATATGTTGATCGAGACAAGATTGTCGTGAATTTCATGTTCTCTTGACTTATTGTCATGATTTATGATTTGTTATTAGGAATGATTGAGGTATCATTATTAACTTGGAGCAGTCACTATTACTGTGAAAATTTATTCATCACGATAAGACTAAGCTCGTGGATTTCATGATTATTATGGTCGATTAATATATTTCAGTAAATATTCTTGATCCATCACATGATTTTTCTAATTAATCCTGATGTCGATCCATCATTGTCGACTATTGACTCATTGATTCTGATTTATTTACGTTGATCATGATTCTTAGCCATAATGCGGTGATCTAGGGACACAAATTCGTCCATACCAACCAAGAGATTGTTGCCAGTCATTATCTTATTATCAGTATCCTGATCCTTTAAAAAAGATAATTTATCATAATTTATCATTATCGATTTTTGGCAATATTGACGACTTACGGCTCGTCATTGTTGAACATGAAATGTCATTGATGATTAGGGAATCATTTATGATTCTTAGCTCGTTATCGCCTCCAAGATCATTTATGAAACCGTTTATTGACCAAGGTCCATTGTACTGATTGGAATTAATATTGATTATGTTTCGTCATCCTTAAGCAGAGACTTATAGTTGATTTCCCTTTCATATTGTTCATCACAACCGACTAATCTTCCATCATTAATTCTTGAATAGCTATTGTCCAGAAGTGACTTATCGTTACATATTTACATGTCGTAGATTTAGACATGTTGGATGGGCTAATTTAATGTTTATCAATGGATTGATTGGAGTTGTGCACCTCCGTTCATCAATCGTGAGCTCAAACTGAGTCATCAACTTTATCATCTGTAGTGTGTTGGGAAAAGTTTATCGTAAGAGTGATTGGAGTGGGACGCCTTCCAATCCTTGAGCAAGAGCTCGAATTGACATTAGCCATTTTAAGTCAGTGAAATAAGAGCAAAAGATAAAAAAAAATCATTGAGTGAGTCAATGCCAAGTTGGAGTTGTTTCATCAGATAAATTCTAATGGGATGGAACGGTTATCTTTATTCACAATATTTATTAGTATTGTTTTATTGTCAATATCATAAGAAGGTATATGATTTATAGTTGGCAAAAAAAAAGGAAGTGTGGAATTATCAGATTTTAATTTTAACTGGAGTGTCAATTTGAAGTTATATTAAAAAAAACTCAAATTTGTTTGAGGATGCTATTTAAACTATGTGGAGATTAATTGATGTGAAAAAAAAATTACCTCGATTTTTTAAGAGAGTTTATTAAAGTTGGTCATGGTGAATCGAATATTATTTCATTGAAGCTCGAGATTCTTGGTGTGCTTTGTAAAGACAGATAAATTTGGAGAATTGAAACTATATTGGAAGATAATCTTAAATATATTAAATCAATGTGATACCTCAGGGTGCAGGACTTATGATTTATTAATCATCTTTGCCATCTACATGACAAGAATAGATATATGCTCACTATATCTATGTTTCACAAAGCTTATTATGAGGAGATCAATCCGTTGACAACTTTAGAAGCACACAAAGATAAGGTTAACATGATTGACACGTGAGGCATGACAATAATGTGCGGAGAAGTCATATGTAAGTTGGAAAAAGATGATCTAAAAAAAATTATTCTCATCTTTCTAAATTACAGAGAGCACGAATTTCGAGGACGGAATTCTTTTTTATGGGTGTGGTAATTGTAAGCCCAGCACCAAAAAAGGGCCAATAAGCCCAGGGTTACCATCGTAGTTCCCTGAAGTAACATGGGTATCTTCGTCGTTTCGCAGAGCATATATGGTAAATATATATAGATATAATAAAATGATCTGGCCGTCAGATTTGTGCCACCTGTACTAGGTATTATATAAATACCTTTCCTTCTCTTCTCCACTGTAGCCGCTACAGTGGATTCCCTCTCCTCTCCACCCGACAGCAGCGACAACCATCAGTTGCCAAGGTGAGCTTCGACGCCGGCGATCCGAGGGTAAGCCCATCATTAGAGAGTGCAACGGCGTTCTCTTTCTTGGCACGAATACGTTGATGAGGGCTGATTCGAGTTTCTGTGCGAGCGTGCAGTTGCGGGCGAGGCACGACGCCGACGCACGGGAAGGGAAATCCCGTTCGTGGTTGATTTGTCACAGGTAAGTGAGATTAAGTTCATAGCTGATGCAATAGAGGATTTTCTGAGGTTTGATTCGATGTTTTCACTCCATACTCGTAGTGTTCATTTTATCGGGTTTGTCGGACGCCGCGCACAAGTTCGATGGATTTTGCAACGAAGGAGTTAGTCGAGGGTGAGCTATTTGAATCTCAGAAATCGGATTGGATCTCAAACATTGTCAATCTGATTCGGATGTCATCGCCGTACGGACCACCGGAGCCATGAGAGAGGATTCCGGAGCGTAGCACACCTCTGTATTTCCGCCACGAACCATCGGAGCAGCAACGCGCCATAACCAGATCGACGATGCCTGAGATACCCTTCTTATAGGTGAGCAATTGGTCAAACTTACTGTGCAATGTATGAATGCAATTCGAAAATATGATTTGGATGAGCTGATCAAATGTGATGTTAAGATTAATATGGTTAATTAATTGATAAGCATCACTTGACATGGTTGCTAATTTGCTGAAGGATTTATCTGAAAAGTTAATAGTTAACTACAGGAATTGGTGCTAATAGTGTTAATTAAATAAAATTTAGAAAAGGGCAACCTAATCTAGTGATTTTGCAGATGCATGTATGAATAGATCTATATTAATCTCATGCTAATAATAATAGTAAGTATGGGATTAGAAGAGAAGATCCCCTTCTGTTGGAAACTGAGTGATATATATGTTAGGAATATGGCATGTGCTATATACACAAGTATGTGTTGTCCACTAATGGATAATTAATAATTATAGATGATGGCATCCCAGGATGAAGGCAATTAATGGAAGGGAAAACAGAATGGATGAACACTTGATTAACCACTAATTAACTGGTTTGATTTCTGGTAATTAAGGTGATGAGTTAACCTGATTAGAGTAATTAATCTGGAACATTAATCTGATTTTCTGAATAGTGACCACATAATGATTATATCGTATACATGTATAGGTGGTTGGATGCATGTATATTTGATTGAAATGCTATAATCTCAAATTCGTATATTTGCTTTGTGAAATCTTAAATGGTCATATATATATATATATATATATATATATATATATATANTTCATATATATATATATATATATATATATATATATATATATATATATCATAAATTATGAATTGATTTATGAGATGTTTAAAAGAATGATTACTCGACTTGAATCATATTCATAATCATGAGGTTGAGATGTATGAAATGATTTGATTATAGTTTAGATATGAGATTTGGGATGTGTATGCAAGCATGCTAATTGATTTACATTTAATCAAGGCTATACCATATTATGCTTGTAGTTAATGAAATGATTAGAATGTTTGAAATTCGAATGTGAGAGTAATGATAGTGGGTAATCTGGAATTTATAAATGATAAACGTTATAGTAATTATTTGGAATTTTAGCTTAATACGAAAATGTCTAATCTGGATATTTGATTATATGTATATGAGGACTAACGAAATCTAAATGGATAATTGATTAGGATATCGTTTGATTGATTTACTCGGACACGAGGACCCGGCGAGGTCGAGCGTAACCGAGGTGAGTGAGACTTTCCATAAACCTAGAGCAACACCACATCGTTGTGGTTCATTATATTCATTTCTTTAGCTCACTTGAATGATTATGTTGATGAAGTGATGATCTTTTGGGCTATAGTCATGATATGTCGGCTTCAGTTTTCTGATTAGATTCTGTATGTTTTCTGGTGCTTGGCGATTTCATGATTTAAGTTTGATTTCTCATATGCTGAGAGTTGAAGGCTTTTATGCCTGTGTGGTATATGAATCCTGAAAGATTGATTCATGTATTAATTCCTAGTATTATTTGGAATACTACCATGATATGTATATATATCTCATGCATGTGCATTAGACATGCATGGTAGCTCACATGGAGTGAGGTGTTGATGATGATGACGGTAGCTCTCCCTCATTGGGGCGAGCATTAGCTCGCGGGGTCAAAGTGATCTGCTTATGCGTTGATGACGATAGTTCATACTCGTGGCGTGTGACGGCTTGCGTGAACGAGGTAACTAATCGTGGTGACGGTGTGATGCCCTCGTGGGGGTGAGCGACGGCTCGCGTGGTCGATGTGGTCATCAGCCGTGGCGGGATGGATATGTGATCGCGGATGGCGGGGTGTCATGACACTTAGATCAGCTTTTACGTAGCATGTTTTAACTCCTGCGTTGATTGCAAGTATTTTATTATATGAAGCTATGTATGATATACTTTTGATCGTGTTTTACGATGGTTTTGTTTTTAGGTGGTTTAAATGTCTTATGGATCCATTTATTTCACTCACTGAGTCATATATGCTCACCCCTCTTATTATTCCTGTTTTGTAGGTGATGAGGAGGAGATACTCCTCGAGGATTGAGGCTTTTGACCTCTTGCATGCTCACCGGGCTTAAAAAGGGAAAAATGATTAGGATTGTGTGAATATGAGAGTCTGGAGTGTTTTAGATTACTTAGTGTTATCCATTCTTGTCATGTCGATAGAGTTTTGCCTATTTGTCGGACCCTTTATCCCGTTTATATGTTATCATTGTTGTTGGAGTGTTGTGAACTCGTTATTGGGGAATCTAGCCCTACTTTTATTCATTTTAATTCTATTTCATTTATATGATTCGGGCTTGGCCCGTATCACTTGTTTGTATATGACGAGAGTACCCCAGTTGACCTCAGCATTCTACCCTTCCCTCAAAGATTAATGAAAGTTCAGAGTGATCAACAATTTGCAAGATTTTTAGACATTCTGAGAAAATTACATCTAAATGTATCATTTGTCGAAGCACTTCAGCAAATGCCTGCTTATTCGAAATTTCTGAAGGATATTCTATAGAAGAAGAGAAGAATAGATGTGCATGAGATAGTGGCCTTGAGAGAAGAAGCCAGCGCATTTATTCAAAGGGAGTTCATTCCGAAGCTAAAAGATTCGGGAAGTTTCTCTGTGCCATGTGATATTGGAAACTTACATGTTAGCAGGGCTTTATGCGATCTGGGGGCAAGTGTCAACCTGATACCCCTATCCTTATGTCAGGAACTTAATGCAGGCGACCTTAAACCCACCAATATGACCCTGCAGCTAGCAGACAGGTCAGTGAAATATCCCTTGGGTATTCTCGAAGATATACCAGTATGAATTGGAAAATTTTACATACCAGCTGACTTTATAATCTTGGATATGGAGGAGGATATCAACACTC
>LTAE01012843.1:0-10427 GCA_001647135.1 Pontederia paniculata
CGGTGGCGGTGGCGGGGATGACATGGACGACGCGCGGCCGAATTTACCCGCTAATTTACTCGCTACCTGGCCGAAAAAAAGAATTTTTTTAAAAAAATTGCGCTATCAAATTTCCCCGCTATTTACTCGGCAAATGCCCGGAAATAGCGGCTATTTAGCGGGCAAAAAATTGCCCGCTAAATTTGGCCGCTAAATGGCTGAATTCTTGTAGTGAAGGTTCATTTAGTGTAGAAATCTATTATACCTTGTTCACCAAATATTCAAGTGATTCCTTTATGGCCCGATTAGTGTATGTTGATGATATTATAGTTATTAGAAATTGCGAGCAACTAATCTAAGAGGAAAAGAGCATTCTGCAATCAAATTTGGAAATCAAAGATTTAGGTGAACAATGATACTTTCTTGGCTTGGATGTCTTGAGAGCAAACAAAGACATTATTTTGAATCTTTGCAAATATGCTTTGGAACTATTGTTAGATTTGGGTTTAACCGGAGCAAAATTAGCTATGACACCTTTAGAGCAAAATCTAAAGTTGACTACTTATGAATTTGATCAAGTTATCAAAAGTCGACCAACGTCATATCCTTTACTAAAAGATTCAGGAATGTATAAGATGCTTATAGACATACTTATTTCCTTGACACAAACAAGACTCAACATCACACATGTAGTGAGGCATCTCAGCCAGAACGAAACAATCATATATACGATTCAGCCTTAAGAATTATACGTTATCTTAAAATAGCATAGAGAAAAGTGTTTTCTTTCTTGTAGGAGAAGATACTTCCATATCAGCATTTTGTGATGTAGATTGGACATCGTGCTTGCTCACCAAGAGATTAGTTTCAACTTATTGTATTAAGATATGCAACTCATATGTTTTGTGGAAGTCCAAAAAATAGAACACAATATCAAGATCCTCGGTAGAAGTATAGTACAAAAGCATTGTGCTTGCAGTTGCAGTGGTGATTTGATGCAATTATTTATTTGTAGAACTATGACTAAATTAAGTGTGCATAAGTCTATCTCCATATATATAAAGATAGTAAATCTGCAATCCAAATTATAGAAAATTCTATTTTTCATGAAAGCACAAAGCATGTGTATGTGGATTATTTTTTCATTTTTCATGAAAGAACAAAGCATGCGGATGTGGACTATTTTTTCAAGAATTACAAAAACCAATCAAACTTGTAGACATCTCAAATCAAAGAACAAGTGGATATAACTCACTATGTAGCACTATTACATTGCTTTAGAATATAACTAACTATAGAAACTTCTAGGAGAAGGTAGTCCTTGTAATTGTAGCTAGATATTTTGTAATAGAGTATGTGAGTACTATAAATATGTTATTAGCACTGGGAACTAAAAGATATCTAATGGGAAAAAGCAGTTTTGAGTGGCTTTCCCCAAATCCTTTTCTTCTTTCTTGTTTTTGTTCAGATATGATCGAATGGATATTGCATCAACTTTGGATTCAAGTTTTTAATTGTATGCTTAATAAAATGTTAATAGTCCTTCGTAAACTTTTGTACTTGCAACATAATTATTTTCGTCCAATATCATATAACCACGTGTTCTTTGTACTCGTGGAATAATATTTTTTTCTCCTCATAAATTAATAAAAAATGTTCTTAATATTTAATATTTAACATATAAGTAAAAAAAAGAGGGCTCGAGTATGAGAGTTTAGGTCACCAAATTGAATTAAATCGGCTAGAATTTAATATGACATAAATTGTTAAAGCCTACTTATAAAATTTATATGACTCCACAAGTTTATATAACTTTTTATTGTATATAATATTTCAAAAAATATTTATTTAACTTAATGTTAAAGAATGACATTTGTCAAAAGCAGTCGATGAATTAATATAATATGGTTTATATATTTTTGGAAGTTAAAAAGAATTATTTAATGTTACTAATATATTAGTTATTTTATAATTATATTTGTAGTTAATCCTACTTAAATTTAAGAGTTGATGGTTTCACCACTGTCCCTTTTTGTTTCATGACGATGGCAAGCATGATTGTCAAGATCATGATCTTGGATCTTACCAAGGGTCGACGATATCGATCTTAATTAAAAGATCGAATTCGTAAGATCATAAGATCGGTAAGATCCTATCGATCCTACTATAGTAGTTTTTTTTTTTCTTTTAAAGTAACAAATGTTATAATGATAATATATTACATTATATATTTAAAATTTCCACTAATAAATGATAAAATTATTTAAAGAATACTAAAAAATGATTGGATATATATATATATATATATATATATATATATATATATATATATATATATGTATATATATATATATATGTATATATATATATATAATAAAAGTGTATCTTATTTAAATAAGATAAAATGTTTTCATACTTTTTGAATGATATGTAATTAAAACAAAATAAAAAATATGAATTTTAAATAAATTATTTTTTAACTATATATCAAATCCAACGAAGACAATGACACGAAGTAGTGTGCACATTATATATATATATATATGGAGCTGGACTTGTGATTGAATTTATTGTTGCGTCATGTGGCCCGGGTCCTCCTCCTTGGGCCTTTGGTCTGGAGCTTCATGACTAGTATACTCGTGCTAGATAAGGATATATGATCAAATTAGACCTATTTATGAACGATTATTTCTTCTTTTAGAAGATAATTTTGTCAGAACTTTCTCCCTAAAATAGGCTAAAAAGATTATGTTCTTAAGTATTTTTTTTATTACACTGCATTAAGACTTGGAAGATAACATTTCTTTGTCCAATAATCTGGCAAACCATGTATGCATGCTAGACTCATGCCACCACAAGGCATTATTCTTTGTAGTTCGTACCAAAACCTTGTGTTTCTGTTCCGGTCCATAAGGACCTCCACATGGGAATATTTATACCAGTAAAATATTTTTTTTCTTAATATATATGGTACAATATCTCACCATTTCAATTGTTTTCTGCACAATTACATGATTGTGACCAACTATATGACAACATAATGTTTTGATAACTTTTTGGGGTAAAAATATATATGCCATATGGAATCTTTTCGTTTAGCATTCACGTTCGATTCTTTATGTATTATTTCTCGGCATTCGGGCACTGCATGAAAATCAAATTTTGTGATGCTTTGTCGCAAGGCAGAGGGATCACATGATTTGTGTATGCTTTTCAGCACAATTCATGGTGGAATCTCTTTCACTCAGGCACACACTCACTCTCTCTTTCCCCTTCCACATGCAATAGAAAGAAAACTTAACTAAACATGCAAAGAATCTTCCAAGTAGTATTCCAATCTGTCTTAGACCCCCCTTAAAAAACCTTTCTCTCTCTCTGTCTCCTCCAACCAAAAAGGTAAATCTAATCAAATAAGTAAAAGCAAAAGAAAAGAACCAGATTCTTGTATATAAACTCTTCATTAGTTGGTCTGTGAGCTCAAATTACCAAATCATCCATGTGGATGGGAACCGAGAATCAGGCAAAAACACATGAGAGAGAGAGAGATATATGATTTAAATGCATGGAATCACCAATCTAGCTTGAACGGTTGATTACATGAGGTCATTAAGGGATTGTTTGATAATAAAAATAAGATGAGAATAATCACCTTATTCTTATTTTTACAATCAAACATATTTAGAACAATTTGTTCTCACTCACTTTTAAAACTATCTCGGACAATGTAAAATCACTTATTTTTGTTCCAAAAACAAGAATAAAATGTTCTTGCAAACATTTTGGTTTTTCCTCATTTTTTTAAAAAAAATATTTTTATTAAATTATTTTATCTTAATAAATCCATAATTATTTATAATTAATATTTTTTTAGTGTATTAAATTTTACATAAAAGAGTAAGTATAAGAAAATATAACTATAAATATTATTTTAAGTATTAATTATTTTTTATATTATCGTAATTATTAAATAATAATATATTATTAAAATGTTAGTATGACTATTTAACTAGTATTTCACGTATTATTTAATTACTATAATATCATAATTATTTATTAGTTAATATTTTATTAAAAATAAAACAAAGACTAATTATAAATTATAAGAAATATGTTAATTTATATAATTAAAGTAATTGTAGCCATAATACTTTTTTATCATTATTTAAAACTATTTTACCCAATAATTATAATATATTATGATGATTATTTATTTTCTTTTAATATGATTATAAATTAAATAAATACATAATATTTAATAAAAATATATAATAAAAAATATTAGATTTATTATCTTGTCCTTGTTTCAACTAAACACTATCTAATTTTGATCATTCGAATACCAATTAATCAATCAAACATCTCACGAGAATAACTCAAGAATATTTCACTCTTATTCCTTACACAAGAATATCTCACCCTTATTCCTACTCTCCTAATTCTTGTATCAAATGAGCCCTAAGAGGGAATTGAGTCATAAAAATAAATAAGTTTGTCCTCTTTATTTAAAAAAAGTTTTGAGTTCGAATTTTTTTTTCGATCGAGGTCTACCGGTATCTGGGATTACTAGCATTTGACTAATTCAATGTTTAAATAGAAGCGACAATAATTAAATCCTAATCACATTGATGATTCTAAGAGCTCAAATTCGAGCTACTAACTCTTTCGTTCCTCAATTTTAGAATACAAATTTTTCAATTGTCTGTGTTAATCAAACTTGGTTCTAGAATCTAAACTTCATTTGTCATAACACTATACATACTGGTCAGACGAAATTTAAAAAATTGTCATAAGACGATACATACTAGTCAGAAGATATTTAGAAAATTATAAAAAAAGAAAAAAGCTAAGTCTGGCTCAGCAGAGACGGCGTTTCTGACTCTGCTCATTTAATGCAGGCAAAGTTGCAGGCCATCCACAACACCTAACCATATGTCTCCCTAAATATAACTAGTCAATCATCCAAAGTCTTCTAGCAAGTCTCAAAGGTGCTCTTCACTCAATGCCTCCAACTTGTTCTCCTCCAATTGTTTATGGCGTCCAAGGAGCACCATCAGCATTACACTTGAGAAAAAGTCTTATGATATGAGACTCTTAGAAGACCCTTTACTTACATTCAGATGATACATTTTATCAGTGGATCAGTCAGCAAAGCATTAATGACTTCCACTGTTCCGCGTGCACTCATCACAAAGCTATGAACCCTGGTTGAAATGTATGTCCTGATCATCAAACGTAGTGTGCTATGCTAGAGATACCAACATGGATGTGTAAATCAATCTCTTTACCATTTTCATTAGTACCATGAACAATGCCATGTCTGAACAATGATGCACCACCAACCTTACAGCACCAGTGCAATGTAGTGTGGGGGTGCCAGATGGAGTACATTCTTGAGGTTGGTCCAGTAGGTGGGAGCTAAGGGAAGACTGGGCCATTGGAGGAAAGAGGCAAACAACCAAACATGAATGCTGTAACTCTATAAGTCCATCTGATATGGGGTGGGGGGGACAGACAGATGAAGAATGACTGGATGAGAGGAAGGACAGGTAGATCAGTGTCGATAAGAACGCTGGATTTTGTTAAGACCTGTGCAGCAGTGTTTTGACAGTGAGGACTTGACCAATTTCCTGAAGGGATTCTGATACCGAGATGAAACAATTGCGCAGAGAAAGGCTGGGTGTATGATTCTTGCACCACATGCTTAAGACAGTCTGGCACAGGTAACTTTCCAAGCAGATTGCCTGATTGTAGTCCAATCTTTTGCCCTTACTGCCATGCTACTTAAAAATTCTCACTTGCTGTTCTTTCCCTTTCCTTTCACCCTTTAACACCCTGCAGTCAGATTTGTTTTTTGCCCTGCCCATAGGAAAGGATGAGAACTCTCAGCATTTGTTAAAAACTTGATCCAGATCTTATGCTCCCTAGTTTTAAGTGAGAGGACATCAGTTAAGTGCGCTCATGAAGCTTTTGTCTCCATGCATGGATCATTTTCACAGACAAGAATAATTTGGCAGAGCATCCTCAGCATTTTGTGACATGTAACTGAGGTACCATGAACACTTCAGAAATTTCACACGATTATAGTCTCCAATGATAAAGTAACAACCCTGCATTAGACTAATTTCTAAACGGGGAAGTACTTTAAATCTTATATATACAAGGCATGGATCACTAGCAGATTCTTTTTCTTTTTTTTGCTAGTTAATTGCAAGGGCTAACTCTGGTACAGGATCCTGTTACATGCATAATTTCTGTACAGCAGATGCAACTGGAAGGATGAATGTGTGCTTTTCTTGTCAAGTGGATGTTTGCTGAGCACTGGAACTTTACTATATACACATAATGGAACAGATCAATTCTATGAATAAGATCTGACCAGCCCCAGATTGTAGAGAGATCTGGACTTAAACAAACCGCCGAAGAGGAATTTGGTTGGAGACACATGAGATGAAGCCTTCGACTGATCGGTGTGGCCTTTCACTTGCAGCACCGTCTGGCCTAGTAACTCTCTTATGGAATCTAAGGTCCTTGAATCCACCGAGTTACCGGTGGCATCGCGGACGTAGAAGGTATTAATAGCTTTGCCTCCTCTCGTTGAAACTTCGGCTCTCGTTACAGTTAGGCTGTTCTCCCGGAATATCCGAGTTACATCCGATAACAGGCCTACTCTATCACTTGTGCATAACTCCAGCTTTAGTCCCTGAAAACAAAGCTATAATTTTAGCAGAAATGAACAATTAGGACACATCACAATTCATGATTAAATCAGATGACAGATATTGCATTGTATTGCCCTCACACCCAAATGTGTACAGAACCAAAAGACAGTTTTCATTAATGTTGAGCCTCATGTGCTCTTACTGCCAGAAGGTAACATGCTAAAGTTACTGCAGGCAATTGCATAACAGTAACTACACAACAGTGGCACAATTAATTAAGCTTGCAGACTTATCTGCGACAAAGCATTTACCTCGGACACTCTTCGCTCAATGGCAGCTTCAAGGCACTGGATTACTCTCTGCCTCTCAGCTTCTGAGTTCACCGGCGACCCGTCGACATGCCGAATATAGTACTCCTTCAGATGATTAAGATACAGATTATATGCTAACTTTAACACAAAAATGGAATCAGAATTATGTGCTAGATAACAAAAGTAAGAGAGTTAGCAGACTTGGCCAAGGTACCTGATAAGCTTCGGGGCCCTCGGCGTCGACGTTTCCATGGAAGACCACATACTGCATATCCGTCAACGTGCAGACCGTATCGAAGAGAAGCTTCGGCCGATCCTTACATCGAACTGTGACCACGGAGTAGTCCTTGTCCAGCCAGTTGACCACGGTAACCTTCGGCCTGTGCTGCTCGCTGCCGTCGTCGTCTGCGGCCTGATCGCATCTCTCGTAGTCCCTGTCCTCAAACATCATCTGGTGGAGCCTTCGCTCCGTGTGGGTGATCCCCGTCGAGACTGATGTCTTCGCCCCTCGGGTGCTCATGCTGTTCCCCCTGAGCACGTTGCAGAGGAGCTCCTTGATCCTGTTGAGCCTCTCGGGGTCGGTAATGGCAGACGAGGTCGCTTCGTCGGTGACCTGCATCACCGCCGCGGCCCTGGTGTTGTGCGTCCAGACCTCGGCGTTCACCACGTTGCACTTGAGGTCCGCGAGCACCGCGCAGACCTCGGACAGCAGCCCCGGCCGGTCGGTGCCCGTCAGCTCGATCGACGTGTAGTCGGAAGAAGGCGCGAAGGCGACGGATCTCCGGCGCGACGGCACGAAGGAAGAGTCCGCGCCAAGAGACTGTGCATAAAGACACACATGAGTCGGCGCACACGACAACCAAATCTAACAGTCGGAAACGACATACCTTGCGGATCTCGCGAAGTGTAGATTCCTCCCGTATCTTGTTCCCCTCTCGATCCGTCACATTAAACACTGCAAAGATCACCACGATTTCCGCGTCCAATGAGAATTTTTTGCCCAAACACGGACAAGAATTGAAATAAGAAGTGCCGGAAAAAGAGGAGAGCAAAGTTCCAGAATCCAATCAAATGCCATACCATCCATGAACCATCCGCCATCAGAGGAGATGTAAGCCTTGGTGATGATGAGATTGAGATCTGTCAGGACCTGAACCACCTCCAGGAGGATCCCGTACTTGTTCGCGCTGTCGACCTACGCCATGAATTGATGAAACACGAGGAGAGAGAGAGAGAGAGAGAGAGAGAGAGAGAGAGAGAGAGAGAGAGATTACAAATCAAAAAGAAGAGGATCGAGGATTACCCTGACAACAGTGGCATTAACGCAGGATTCATTATCCACTACCACCCTGACAAGCAAAATGGATGAACAGAATCAAAGATTCCACATTTTTCACATCAACATAAGAAGAATAATTAACTGAGAGAGAGAGAGAGAGAGAGAGAGATGGTTTGAGGAATGATACCTGGGAGGGTTCATTCTCTGTATAAATTTCTCATAGGCATCATCAGCAGTGTCCCAGGAACTGCTGAAATCAGTATCTGCAAGAACAGGAACATCTCCTAGTAAGATTTTTACCTCCAGATATCTTGATAATAACATTGTTTGCAGAAACTAGCGATTAGTCCACAGACATGCAATGACAGAAATTAACACAACAAACAAATAGAAACAGTATTTTTCGCATCAGATTACTCTCAGCAGGAACAAAAGAATGTAAAAAATAGGGAACAGGACAAGAAATTTTAATCCAAATAGAGGAAGACGAGGAGGAGAGGAAAAAAAAAACACTCCAAGTCGCGAGTGATTTCAATTGAAGGAACACGAACCCATCATTAGAGATTGAAACTGGAGAACTCCTCAGCCGTTCTCCTTCCTCCTCTTTCCTCTGTCTCTAGTTTCTTCCTTGTTCTTTGACTCCTCCTCTGTTTCCGTCTGCTCTGTAATCGCTCTTGCTTCCTTGTAGTTTGTTGTTTTGGCGTGCGTTTGCGTGTGCTGTCTCGCGCGACCAGGCCGTTACCAAACGAGGAAAAGGCATGCGCTGTGCCTCTCTCTCTCTCTCTCTCTCTCCAAAACAGAGTAACGAGAAGAGGAGGACGGGGAGGGTGAAGGAGATGGACGAGCGCACTTTAGCAACCACCCCGGTCCAATGGCGTTGTCCAGCATGATATATTTATTAGCACATATATATAATTCATTAACATATACATATATGTACATTAAGGAAAATTAGGCAATATATATATATACTAGGGAATACAATTGCGCTTCGCGCAATTGTAATAATTATTTTTATTATATAAAACTATTTATTTAATATTAGAATATAATTAATCATAAATGATAATATAATTGGTAAAATATCTTGCATAAATAAATAATTTAGTTATTGTTAAAAATAAATAAATTGAATGTATATTCATCTTATAAATCTTTATATTTCTCTTTTTGTCACAAGTCTCGTGTTAATAAGAAATGATTGAATCTGTATGTACGTATGTGTATGTATGATAATTCAATTTGAAGTTGTCCTAATAAAAAATGACAACCATAATTTTATCTTCTAAGCTTATCATACACCAAGCATTCTTTCTTACAGATTGAACTAAACATATATAACACTTAAATATAGTGTCAATTACTTTTGCCTAAAATAAGTACATAAAATTTTTAAGTCATGAGGGAACACCTCATGAGCAATATAAAGTCATTATTTTTTTCTACCGGATAAAAAAATATTTTTTATCGAGATAAGATCTGGGCATGGGAGAAGTAACTAAATAGTTTATATCCTAGTGGAGTGCTCCTCGATTTCAAGGACATGCCATAAAAAAAATAATGAGATTGTGAAGATTTTTTAATGTGCTAATTTATCTTCATGAGATATCTATTAAAATATACAAAATGAAAGATACTAAATAAATTTAATGTGCACTTAAGAGATAAGATAAAATATTGAAATAAGTCAAAAGTTTAGAAAAGAGTATGACGAATAGATGGAAGAGAGGCATCCCTTGAGCTTAGTTTTTACTATATACATATATATTAAATTAAATATATATTAATAAATAATAAAGTTTAAAAAGTGAGTGAAGCATTAAATGAATAAAAATATAATTTAAATTTGCATGATATTTATGATTAAAATGAAAGAAAAATTCAGGAAACAAATAAATATGACTCAGAAGCTTAGAATAACTCTTGGGCATCAAAATTATATTTAAATAAATATATATCTATAGTAAAATAATAAATAGTAGTAAAAATTATGTTCTTAGTAAAAATTAAACATCCAAATGAACTTGAATGGACAAATAAACTTGAAAGAGAAAGAGAAAATATTTTGCATGGAAAGAAATGAAATAATATATGCTACCTATTCATATTTATGTGGTAATTTAAAAAGTCAATAATTAATGTTAAATCAAATATTAATATCATGGATTTGAAAAGTTTAAATAAATATTAAATGTTAAA